>JASDQU010323165.1:0-13007 GCA_032191745.1 Picea mariana
ACAAGTACTAAATTTCGGTAATTTGACTTAATATCTATGAGTCTTTCCGGTTGGACCACTTTGGTGGCTACCAAACCGTCTCTTAATATAGACCTTTAAATCAATGTAACGACTCTGCATGTTGATTCAATAGTAATGTGTTTAAATAGAGTGACACAAAACATTCTGTCATCATTAAAACATTCTGGTAGAAGGGTAACATAAAGCATTCTCCGTATTGCAAAATGTGCATCAAATGGGACGACAGAAATGTAGGTATGTGTAATGCACATTGTACAGTGTTTTCGTGATATTTGTTTTGTCAAATACCAAAATAGAGGCAAATAATATCAGAGATATAATTTTGACATGTGAATAAGATTCCATTGTAATTTCACAAAGATTTTGAGATTACATTACACTCATCAACACCTTAAAATTGTAATTTTACCTTAAAATTGTAATTTTACAAATATTTTAAGATTCGAGTGCACTCTTAAAAATGCATAATTTCACTCATATTTTCAAATTACATTACACTCAATAATACTTAAAAAATTTATATTTTCACTCAGATTTTTATGGGATTTCCAAATGATAAAATACCAATGGATCAATTTAGTGAACATATTAATGTAAGGAATCTAAGGATAACCTCAATTCAATTAACTTAACATAATGATACAAGGAATCTAGGAATGAACTCAACTTGGGTAAAAAAGGTCAGCCAAGATTAACTCCATTTATGAAAAGGTCAAACGCAGGGCGAGGCAGGAGGATTAAACAGGGCTTTGCAGATTCGTAACATTGTGCTAACAAATTATGAAGAATATGAAGAAACTTCCAATTCTTTATTAGTATTAAGACGTTAATAACAACCATCGCGAACGACTCCCTCTCTATTAATTACTTAACTGTTACTAAACCCCCCCATTAAACAAACTCTTCCTATTCCTCTCACAATTTACAAACTGAAAAGGCAACGAAACTGCAACGCACCACCATATCATGACAAAAAATGCAACAAAACCGTTTAATGCTTTGAGATGTTTGAAACGATTCAGAACAAAGTGATGTCACGACAAGTAGACCTGCACGCTCGCGGTTTTCAAATAGAGGCAAACTGGGCAAACTTCTACTTTGTTCCACAGGGCGAGCCCCAGTTATCGGCGGCTTGGCTTTCGTTACGAACTATGTTATTAAACTATATTGCGGAAATAATAAATCTATGCATTCAGAAAGTTCATATATACGCAGGCTCTGATACCAATGTTAGCATATTTGCAGGACCTGGAACTTTCCGTTTTCAATTTGAATCATATAGAAGCGGAATTTAAATAAATTAATACCTGAATCCATTTTGTTTTCGGAAGTTGGAACCCTCTGCACAGAACCGGAAATCCAGTTTCTCTCTCTTTCCCTGTTGCCGTATGCACTTTCAGATCAATTAGGATGGGTATTCTGAATGTTCTTTTATGGGCAGAGAGAGGACCGGTTTCCCCAAGACAGTTATTCTCCACCTGTCCATCAGAGTAGGAGATTCGACCATTCCGTTACCAAGAGTTCCGGAAACCTAAATCAGCAGTTTTGGTAACTGTTTTATCATATGCGTCATTTAGGAAATTATTCTTACAAGTATGGCCAAAGTCCTGACCAAATATATGGCCTCCTACAATGTCGGGGAGACACAACAGCCGACCAGTGCTACAGTTGTTCACAAGAAGCAAACACCACCCTTCGACATGGTGGTACAATTTGGTTGGATTACTGCTACTTACGTTATGAAAACAATAGTTTCATTGGACATCTGGACACAGATGGAGATTATGTGGCAAATGGAAAAAATGTCTCGAGCCCTGCTGTCTTTAATAACGCTCTTTACAGCTTATTTAGCAACTTATCAGCTGAAGCAGCATCTAGATCTTATTTATATGCTTCCGGAACAACTACAGACTCCCCGTTTGAAAAGATTTACGGTCTGGTCCAGTGCTGGAGAGATATCTCTAGTGACAACTGCACAAAATGTCTGTCAAAGACAATCAAATATATTTTCTCAACTTATTATGGAAGACAAGGAGCTCAGGGTTTGATGGGAAGCTGTATAGTTCGTTATGAAACGTATCGTTTCTTTAATTTGACTGCGCTTCCACCATACCCTGCAGAAGCGCCAGCGCCATCTAACACGCTGGTGGCGGATGCACGGCGGAATCAGACCACACTATCGAGTATTAGTACGCCGACCAACAAGTCTTCAAACAAAATACCGTTTATTTTAGGTATTGCTGGCGGTTTGCTTCTAGTGTTAATGGTATTGGTATGCCTGTTTGCCGAGGAAGATTGAAGTCTGCCATATTTCGATGGCCATCCAAAGGTATTGCATACGATTATATTTGTTATCTGCTGGGGTGCGAGGTGGGTTCGATCATATCAAAGCTAACCTCTTTTATGATTAGACACGGGTTTAGATGGAAATGTGCTGGTGCTCATGTTTAATCTAATTTTAGATTTTGTAAAGAGTTACATACCAAGGTGCACACACATAGAGATGATGGATCCCTAATTCCTTATGCCGAATGCATCTATTTTACTGGCTGCCAAAATATGATACGGTGGATCATCACAGTCACGATACAGTAGATTTATTTGCTCTGTCAGACTCAAATTTATTTGGTGAACACAAATTTCACATATATTCTCTTCAAGAAATCTACCAAATGATTGCATGAGTCAACTTAGACACATTCAATTTTTTACACTTTATTTTCTGATGTAGCTGCATATTTTCATTGTATAGGTGATCCGCAAGCCGAGGAAGATACTCTAATCAGTCAGGATCGGCAAATAATGTTTAAGATGGAAACATTGCTAGCCGCTACGAAATTTTTTCATGATGATAACAAGCTTGGAGAGGGAGGATTTGGCCCTGTATACAAGGTAACATAGGCTAATAAAGATTCTACTAGTTTACAGAATTTTAAATTATAGTAGTGCGCGGGCCTTGGCAAAATCTTCATACAGATATGTTGTACTTCTGAATTTCTCAGGGAATTACTGAAGATGGAAAAGAAATAGCTGTGAAGAAGTTGTCCATAAGATCTATGCAAGGAAAGAAAGAATTTCTGAATGAAGTTGAGCTTGTGGCCAAAATTCAACATCGCAATCTTGTAAACTTACTCGGCTGTTGCGCAGAGGGATCAGAAAGGTTGCTTGTTTATGAGTACTTACCGAATAAGAGCCTCGATAAAATCCTATTCGGTGAGCCCCTTGATTATAAAATATATTTCGATAAAAAGCATTGATGTTTGACCGCTTTTAGTTTGGTCGTGATAATTATTTAGTGTCCTGCTTGCACGGATACAGATCCAAACAAACGCAACCAACTTGATTGGCAGAAACGCTATAACATCATAGTGGGAGTAATTCGTGGGCTTCTCTACCTGCACGAGGATTCTCAGCTGCGGATTATTCATCGCGATATTAAAGCAAACAATATATTGTTGGACAAAAAACTGAATCCTAAGATAGCAGATTTCGGCTTAGCAAGACTTTTTCCTGAAGATGAAACTCACGTGACCACAAGAGTTGCTGGAACTAAGTAAGTTATCAAAACAATCATCAGTATCACACTGTGAAAAGCTATTAACAATACTGTCAAGAGGATTGACAGTATTGTAATTTTAATTTATGTCGATTTTGTTTTCAGCATTTACCTTCTTGGTTATGTTCTAATTTCTAGGCTTTCATTTTCAATTAACTTTCCCTTTATCATTCCCCGATTCCTAAATTTTCACTTACCATATAAACTTCGATAATGTAATTTGGATATGCAGCGGGTATATGGCTCCAGAATATGTTATGCAGGGGCAATTATCGGTAAAAGCTGATGTGTACAGCTTTGGCGTTCTTCTCCTGGAAAGTATCACTGGAAGAAAGAACACGGATTTTAGTTTGTCAACTGAAATGCAGATGCTGTTAGGATGGGTAAGATACCCTCATCCTGTTATCATTGTATTTCCAACTGAGCAGAACTTCGTTATCCAGGCGTTGTTAAGTTCATCTATAAACCGTTTATCGAAGTATTAGCTTAGAGGTTCCCTTAATGATATACTTTAATGTGAATTACTTGGCTATTGACTTCTGCACTGGTTCACGACAAAATTAACTTAAGGCCATTATTAAGGAGAACATTAAATATCAAAATGACGATCCGTTGTGATTACGCAGGCGTGGACATTATATCAACGAGGAAATATCGTCCAGATGATTGAGCCCACAATAATTGAAAGGTGCGATGAGGCGCAAGCGTTGAGATGCATTCATGTTGCTCTTTTGTGTACACAGGCCGATCCATCGCTTCGTCCAGCAATGTCTACAGTGAATTTGATGCTTTTATCTCATTCTGTGACGTTACCAATTCCCACAACGCCTGCGTTTGTGAGTTCTTCTACCCAAAACACCGAGTCCACCGGTTCTGGCTCTGGGTTGTCACATGCTTCTGCCGTCACAGCTTGTTCTGTACCATCTTCTTCATCTCACACTCCTCCGGTGGTGTTGCAACTTGCATCTAACGCTGATGCTTCCATCACTGACTTGTTCCCGAGGTAATTTAATTTGCATTCCCAATTTCCGATGACTCTTTTGTTCCCAATATGATACAGATTTCCATGTATAATTTATTTAGCCTATTTATCTATTGCTTATCATATTGCCATGTAATTCATGTTCCAAGCATGACACATTCCCATGTAAGATTGACGGATGTTGCAGATTAAGTTCAACCATATTGAATATATATAAATGATTTTCCAAATTTTCAACCATATTGAATATATATAAATGATTTTCCAAATTTTGATGAAAGTTAGAGATTACGTTTAACTGTAATGGAAATTCTACTTATTCTTAATATATACGAATAAAAATAAATTAAAGAATTAAAAAATTTAAAATATTTTTTCTAAAATAAATTTAATATTCAAATTTAAAAATATTATCATATTTTTCTTATATTTAATAAATAACAGTTTTAATAAATTTCTAGATTTCCAAAACAAAATATTATTCACAACCCATCAACTAACACTTTACATTAAACTTGATATATACCTATTAACACAAAATATTATGTCTAACAATTTCTGAAAATGTGGAAGCTTACCTTCTCAAATACAAAATATTATTCACAACCCATGAACTAACTCCTTACAGTAAACTTGATATATACTTATGAACATTGAAATGAATTCCGCCTAATTCTTTTAATTTAGTTTCTTTCCAAATCCAACAACAATAATAATAAAAAAAAAAATTACAAACATCGGCTAGAGATTGTTATACAAGAATTGAAGAGGAAACACACCAAAAAGCTTACAAAATTTTCATTCAAATCGAGTTGAATGTATACTATTACAACTTTGATCATTGCATGCTATGCTATCGGATCTGAATCACAACAACAAGCTAACTTTAGAAGAGATCTCTCAACAAACTTAATCCTTCTAGAAAATGACTATCTCGGTAGATAAAAAACCAAGCTAAACTTCACACTAAATTCATAATTCTAACACTCCCTCTTGAGGATAGTGTTAGGTACATATAAACCAAGTTTAGTTCTGAAGTCTTCAAATTTTTGTTTAGGTAGAGATTTGTTGAGAATATCTGTGATATTGTCTTGAGAAGTATTACATGTAGATCTCGTTCATGTGGATGAGGTATCTAATGAAATGGTATCTGGTCTCAATGTCCTTTGAATTGTCATGAAACACTGGATTGTTACTCAACCTTATGCAGGACTGATTATCAAAAAATATAAGCGTAGGACTCTTCTCCATCACTTCAACCTCAAGAAATAATTTCTTAAGCCATACTACTTCATAGCTTCAAGTAGAGGCAACAATATATTGAGCCTCTATAGATGATAAAACAACACAAATATGTTTCTTACTAATGCAAGAAACCATTCTAGTTTCCAAGGACAAACAATAACCTGTAGTGGAGTTTCTAGAATTCACATCTCCGGCCCAATCTACATCAGTATACCCATAGAGACAAACATCATTTCCTCTTTCATACCTAAGGCCATAAGAAATGGTCCCACTCAAATAGTGAAGGACTCTTTTACTGGCCTGCCAATGAAACTTATTTGGTTTCATCGTAAACTGACTTAGTATATTCACAGTATATGATAAATCAAGACGATTATTACATAAGTAAATAAGACTTTCAACCAATTGGAGATACAGTGTAGTTTCCACTTCTTCACTTGGATCATCAACTCGCAGTTTGGTACAAGGATCCATGGGTGTGGAGATGAATTTACAATTCTCCATTTTGAATTGTTTTAAGACCTCCATAGCATATTTAGCTTGAGTTAGAACATGTTGATTCTTATCCTGCCATACATCTAAATCAAGACAACAATGAAGAGAACCCAAATCCTTCATCTCAAATTCCTTACACAATTCATTTTTCAACCAATGAATTAAACCATCATCATTTCTAGTTGGAATAAGATCATCTACATACAAAACAATAATCACAATGCTATCACCATTACAAACAAAGTGCAGATTAGCATCAACATATGATTTATTTTCTCCATTTCCTTGAGACCATTCATCGATCCGAGTGTACCATTCACGAGGAGCTTGTTTAAGACAAGACAAGGCCTTCTTCAATCTGCACATAAGATCGTCTTTACCAGGAACTTCAAATCCATGTGGTTGTTGTATGTAGACCTCTTCCTGCAAGACGCTGACCATTTAAGGAAGACGTCTTCACATCCATCTGGTGAAGATTCCAATTATAATTGGCAACTAAGAAAATGACACACCTTATGGTAGTATACCAGACAACAGGGGCAAAGGTATCATCATAGTCAATATCAAGCTTTTGACTGAATCCTTTTTCCACAAATATTTCCTTATACTTCTAGATGGAACAATCAACTTTATGCTTTAGTTTGAAGATCCATCTTCTTCCAATGACTTTCTTTCCTTCAGGAAGTGGAACTAAATCACACACATCATTTTTTATGATGTTGTCATATTCTTCCTGCATGGCTTCAATCCATTGTCTAGAACTTGAAGCCTCATCAAATGTATTGGGCTCAAAATCAATCAAGTTAATCATAAATGCAACAAAATTAGCTTCACACCTTCTATTTGGAACTACTATAGGTCGTGAATATCTCCTGGAAGGAGACAATTTTGGCTTGTTTTCATCTTTCAAGCCTTCTGCCATTCTTTTTATCCACCTAGACATCTCATTTGTTGCTACTTGATGTTCCACGTGATCTCCATTCACTTCATCTGATTCTTCCTATTTTATGCCATAACTCATGACACCTTTACTTTCTTTGTCATTTGCTTCATCACTCTCTTTTGGCACATATAGTTGCACTTTCATACCAAGAGTGTTAGATGTCATTTTATAACCAAATTCATCAAAAATAACATCACTACAAAATATGGTTCTTCAGTCACTAGGAAAAAAAATCGATATCACTTATGCTCATCATCATACCCCAAAAATACACCTCTTTTGCTGGTAGGTTCGAGTTTTGTTCACATATCAGGAGGTATATAAGAATATATTGACACTCTGAAATAATCAATAGAAGGTTTTATTCCTAAAAATGTGTCCTTAGGTGTAACTTCTCTTAGTGACTTATGAGGACACTTGTTCAATGTGTGCACAACATTAAGACATGCTTCTTCCCAAAGGAATCATGGCATACCAAACTTCTCTAAATGCTCCTATTTTTCCTTTATGCTAGGCCATTATGTTGAGGAGTATAACGAATACAATACTCCCTCTTGATCCTAGATCTCTTACAAATGGAAATAAACTCGTTATACTTGTACCCTCCACCATTGTCACTCCTTAATATCTTGATGTTATGACCTATTTGATTTTATACAAAGGATTTAAATTAAAAAGAAAATTAAGTACCTCACTTTTGTGTTTCATGAAATAAATCCAACACTTTCTAGTGGAATCATCTATGAAAGTAACAAAGTACAAGTAGCCCGAAATAGGAGGAGTACTCATTGGTCCACGCACATCAGAGTGAATAAAGTCTAATGGTTTCCTCACAAATTTTTCATTATTTGTGAAGAAAATATTCATATGATACTTTCCCAAGGCATAAGAATCACATACACCTCCTCTGGTTACATTAAATTGTGGCATACCTCTTACCATTTTTTGGACTTTCTTGAGGTTGTCTAGGTTCAGATGACCAAATATTTTATGCCACAACTCTATATTTATCCATCATCATGCATCAACACTTCATGATTAGAAATACCTTCAATCAATTTGTATAGACCACCATCTTTGACTTCATTGCAAATCACCTTATCATATTTAAGGTTAATGATTGTACAAATGCTTTTGCCGAACTTAACATCCATATCTTCATCAATAACAACACAAACAAATTAACAAATTAATTTTAAGACCAAGAGCATACAAAACATTCTTAATCAATGCAATACCTCAACTTAGCATTCAAATAGGAATAATGCCTATTCCTATTACTTTATAAGCTCGATCATCACCCAAGAATGTTGATTCTCCTTATGTGTCTTTAAGAGTTGGAAATAGCTACTTATGAGGTGTCACATTCCTGCTTGCACCAAAGTCAATATACCACACATCTTTGCAAGAATCATTAAATAGCTACTTATGAGGTGTCACATTCCTGCTTGCACCAAAGTCAATATACCACACATCTTTGCGAGAATCATTAGCAAAAAGAGGAGATACTAAGGAATAAAGAAGACTCGCCCCCATTGAGTGCCTACAAGGTTTTTTCTTTCCTTTCCTTTTTTGCCACTTCTTTATGGATTTCTTTGTCTTCGACCACAAGGCAACATCTTCTGAATATTTTTTATTCTTCGATTTCTTGTGCATCTCCTTAGATAGGAAAACATCATACAACTTCTCAAATGAGGGCATCATTGCTCTACGTGCAACATTGCTGACAAATATTTCATAATCATTAGAGAAACCATTTAAAGTGATAGGGACCATTTCTTCATTTAAGATTGTATTGCCTGCATTATGCAATTGATCCCAGATCTCTTTGATCCTGTCAAAATAAGAAGAGATGTTTTCTCCTTCGACCGTCTTGCACGTATTCAACTTACTTCTGAGAAACATCCTCTGTGACTTGCTTGCTCGAAGAATCAAACATGGATTTCAACTTGTCCCATAATTCTTTAGTTGTCTTGTAGTCTCTTGCATGTACAACCAACCAAAGATGATCTCAAATTATTTGAGATAATCATTTCAGCCTTTATATCCCTCTTACCTCACTTAGCTTGCTCACCGAGATTAGTAGGTTTTGGTTTCTAAGGATGAGCTTCATAATGTATTTCCAAGAAGAATAATTGGAGGTGCCTTCCAATTTTTCAGAGTCACTAATTATACAGAAAGGCGTACACCTATTGACAATGGGCACATTTAATATGTTTTTAGTACTTAATCAGTTTTGTATGGACAAGATTAAATATTGTTGGAATATTCTTAGTCGTCCCAATAAATCAATGGTTGTGATTTCAACCACTAACTTCTTCACTATTATAAAGACATCCGTTTACATGTTTATTTTTTTACTTTTACTTACTTATATTTAAAATTTACTATGATGGCTAGCTGATTGCCACCTCTGAGTAATTAACGTTCATTTTCTAAAGAGCCCAAGTTTACCACCCACGATTTTTACTCCAACTATTATTTACTGAGAAGGATTTTCCTCACTGAAGCTCTTACCGGGTCGTCTTACCACATCGATTAATTAATGCACATGATTCTGTGGTTATTTAATGCCGGTTATTTCGGCGTTCACCAGCCACGAGTGACTTGTGGCTGTGCTAGTTTTAAAATTGTCCATGTCAGAAAATGGAAGACAACAACTTCGATTTTATATAAGATTCCAATATCACCGTGTAGCCACACTAATGAGCACTATAAGTCATCCAAGGAAGCGCTCCACCTCAACTTCCCATGTAAGCGTTGCCTCTGGACCGAACCCAAATTCTGCTGTAGTGCAACCAAGAATCTGCAGTCCTCTACCAAGATCCTAGATTATTTCGTAACCAATGCAGCTCAGCCGCCAATCGATGCAACAAATAAGCATGCAGGTACGTGGGTATGCACGCTGGTACACTGGTACAATTTTGTACAGGTCGCCAAAGCAACTGCCGCCACTCCCGCGAACAAGAGACACCCTGTTCCAAGCAAACATTATCCTCCGACAAATTCAAGAGGAATTAAATTTTTTAATATATAACCTTTTTATCATTTAAATTTTTTCATATTAAATAAATAAAAAAATACATAGTCCTTCTCCATACATAAATTTGCATAAATTTAATTATAATATAACTTAAAGTTAAATGATAACATATCCTCCTATTAAATTGTAAAACATTTAACTATTTTGAATACACTTAACATAATCGTTATTCACATATACAAAATTTATATGAACAAAACATTAATTGGCCACAAGCTATCGATTATGATCACCTCGAACTATTAGATGAGAAACTATGGGAGAACTATATATTATGACCACATGGAATACTTAATGAATACCTCTCCTTTGAATCGGCATGACATAATTAATGAGTACCTCTCCTTAGAATCGGATAAAACATTAGAGAAAATAATATATTCGAATGGTTTATAAAAATGAAGTACAAATAAAGTGGTAAAACAAATTTATATTTGAAACTTTGAATTTCATCAAAGAGGGGATAATAGTGAGAAGTGGGGATAATGGTGAGAAGTATAGATATCAAATTTTAAATAAAAGAGATACATGTATTAGTTATTTTAAGAATTCTTAAATAAGAAAGTAAATAAGTGAAAAATTGGAAAATATTTCAAATAAGTTAAATAAAATATTTATTAAAGAAATCAAAAGTATATAAGAAAATAAAAAGAGAATGTAAAAAAAATAATATTTTTGATGGAAAACTTGTATTAAATATTCAATTGAATTCAACATTAAAAAAAAAAGAGTAAATGTTTATTGGGTATAACACTAGTGGTTGTGAAAAAAAGTTGTTACCCTCTTCATAAATAAAAAGAGAATCTAAAGAAAATAATACTCTAGATGGAAAACTTGTATTAAATATTCAATTGAATTCAACATTAAAAAAAAAGAGTAAATGTCTATTGGGTGTAACTCTAGTGGTTGTGAAAAAAAGTTGTTACCCTCTTCATTTGGCTTCAATTCCCACATGATGTGATTTTCTTAGTGAGCGGATAGTTTTTGGGGATCAACTCTCAATTATTTAAAAGACCAAATAAAATTGATTGATCTACATTGAAAAAGATAGAAAATTGAGGCAAGGCTCTTTTGTTTTTTTCCAAGAAAAAAATCTCAATTTCTATTCCAATTTAGAATGAAAACCACATTCTTAAGTGCTCGAAACACATTACAATTATAATGCAGATGCAATTAGAGATTGCATTGGCATGAATCAAATTACATAATTAATGGGCATGCCATTTCTTACCCTTTAAAAAATAATTGTCTATCTCACCTTTTTCCCCTTCTTCTTTTTAAGCCCATGACATCTCCTTGAAGAAGAATCCACAATTGCTACCTATAACGCAAAGGGTGGGAGAATGAGAATCAAAGAGGGCACCAATTCTTTATCAGAATTAGAGGTGTCAATTTCATCAAGTCATTTAATTCCCCCATTAGGGACAATGATATGCGAACTTCCACTAGAACAGTTTGTCCCAACAAATATTATAATATTGTAAAATATCTTATTAAGTAATGTTTTACTATTGATTCAAATTTAATTCTACTAGCTTAACACACAAAATTCTAGAATAAAATGAAACTAAAATGATAAAAAGATAAGAAAATAACACACGATGCACACAATGAACACAAGATGTGCCCTAAGAAAACCCAATACAAGAAAAATCAAGAAGAAGGTGAGGCACATGCCTTGCTCTCTTTTCTTAGTTATGAAGTGAAAATACAAAGAAAGTGCATTCATTATGGAGTTTCCATGGAAATTGTGGCCTATATGGTTGTTACAACATCTTCTATTTCTTTTGTTTTACTTCAATATCCCAGTCCCAAATGCTTTGCTCAATTATGGAACAATAAACAATACAATAAGAATGGAATCTCTTCCTATCCTAGTGACCCAATATTTAACATGGAATTATAGATGTATAGGGTTAGGGTTATCATTTTTGCATGCATGAACTCTCAATTAGGGTTAGGGTTTTGCATGCATGAACTCTCAATTAGGGTTAGGGTTTTTCATGCATGAACTCTCAATTAGGGTTAGGTTTTTGGTTCCTCTATAATGTTCTTAAAATTCCACAAATGACTAACTCCACATGTGTGAGTAATGGAAGATGGCAAGACATTCACTTAGTATCATCACTACAAGTAAAACAACCTATGATCTCATTTGCATGTCCATCACTCTTGAATTATTGTTTCATATTGAATCTTCCACTACTCTAAATGAGGTTTGGACAACTTTGGAAGGTATCTTTAAAAAGAAAGATGAGATGTGCAGACACATGACTTAGATTGAGTTAAACTTTTTATATCCAACCAAATTTGAGAATATCCAAGACTTCTTCACAAAGTTCAAATCCTTATTGCTTCAATTAAAAGGATGCAAGATCGATAAATTAAAGAAAGAAAAAAAAGTCATTATTTATATTCTATCAAAGTTGGGTCTGGAATATGCCATCTTTATCTCCACATTTCATATAATAAGGATTACATCAAGTGCAGCTTGGAAAATGCCCACATTAGATGTATTCATTGAGTCCCTGACGCATGCGCAAGACAAGCTCATCAAAATGGGATCAAACAAGAGCTCCAAAGAGAATGAACTTGTTATTCATGAGAGTAGCAAATCTAACTCAAAATCCAAATAAAAAGGAAAGGGAAAGAAGGATCCAAATACAATAAAAGGAGGCAACCTCAAACCTTCTCATGAATCTTCTAGCTCTACAACAGGAAA
>JASDQU010323166.1:0-13012 GCA_032191745.1 Picea mariana
GCTAAAAATAGTAAATTGTGCGAAAACTGAAAAACTGAAAGAAGCAATGGTGGGGGTCCAAGTGGAATAGGTGGGTGGCCACCAATATCCACCTCGATCACAATCACCCTGAAGTCTCTTCGAGTCCTCTAGCAGAAAAAATCAGTCATTTCTAGCAGTTACACTGTGAACCTCCAAAACCTGAATCAGTAACTGAATCACCATTGATCGATTAACTGTGAAGAGAAAAAATAGCCCTTCGATCATATTCCCAAATAACCTTCACCGTTGTATCATAAATGACGGGTCTTGTGCTTATTTCGCCATTTCGCAATTTGGCATTTCGGCATTTCGACATTCCTGTGGTGAGGCATCTCGTCTCTCCAAGTCACGATCTCCGAAATGGAGATTAGCTTCATGCTACCTCCTCCCTTGAGCCTTCATCGATGTGACCATAGGTTATGACCAGGGGCCAATTCTGAACACGCATTTCATATTTTGCATTTTGGGGATTCTGTGATGAGTCATCTCGACTCTCCATGTCCCAACCTCTGAAATGGATCTTTTCTCTTCGAGCTCTTCTCTATAGCTCTTTGACAATGTGACCACCAGCGGTGACCAAGCGCTTATCCATACAGCACTTTCACAATTTCGCATTTTGGCACTTCGGAACTCCTATGATGAAGAGTCTCAACTCTTGACTCCTCCAAATCCCAGTATCCGAAACTCCAGTCGATGTGCCTAGTTTGGGATTTTCGACGTTTCACATTTCGGCACTTCGGGACTCCTGTGATGAAGAGTCTCGACTCTTGACTCCTCCAACTCCTGGTATCTGAAACTCTGGTTGATGTGCCTATTTCAGGATTTTTTACGTTTCGCATTTCAGCACTTCGAGACTCCTGTGATGAAGAGTCTCGACTCTTGACTCCTCCAACTCCTGGTAACTTAAACTCCAGTTGATGTTCCTGTTTTAGGATTTTCGACGTTTCACATTTCAAAACTTTGGGACTCCTGTGATGAAGACTCTCGACTCTTGACTCCTCCAACTCCCGGTATCCAAAATTCCGATTGATGTTCCTGTTTCAAGATTTTCGACGTTTCGCATTTCAGCACTTTGGGACTACTGTGATGAAGAGTCTCAACTCTTGACTCCTCCAACTCCTGATATCCAAAACCCTATTTGATGTGCCTGTTTCAGGATTTTCGGCATTTTGCATTTCGTCACTTTAGGACTCCTGTGATGAAGAGTCTCGACTCTTGATTCCTCCAACTCCCGGTATCCTGAACTCCGAAATGGAGTCTTTTTTTTATACCCGAAATGGAATTTATCTTATGATCTTGCCATGAGATCATTGTTGTGCTGTTGGTCATGATCTTTTCCATCAATGACAAACACACATACACTGCACTCTGTGTGCACCTCTACATTATCTCTTCTGGTCTTCACAAGATTGCTCTGCTGTGTCTTCCCAGAATACTTCTGGTGCCCTCCTAGCACATTATACCTGTATTGAAGCCATCATCGCTGCTATACTTGCCATCAATGAAAAGCATACGCTGCCTGTAAAACATGCCAACAATCTCCCCCTTTGGCATTGATGGCAACAAAGGCACCCAGACCTATTATTTTCTCCCCCTTTGACATCAATGTCAAAGAAAACACGCTCCCCTTGAGCTGTTGCAGTATTTTTCGAAGGTATCATATATTCAATCAATACAAACTCCCGCTAATAGGATGGACTCTCTTAGGTGTGATATGGGATGACACCCAGCTTCTGTCGGAGATATTCAAATGGTGTCTTGGCTAGGGGTTTAGTAAATATGTTTGCAATTTGTTCTGTGGTTGGAATGTAATGGACCTGAATAATCTGATTGGTGACCTGCTCTCTCAGAAAATGGTATTTTATGGGAATATGCTTGGTCTTGGAGTGGAATACTGGATTCTTGGACACATTGATGGCACTAGTGTTATCACAATGAATTGGGATCGGTGCAGTGTATTTTACCTTGCTTAATTTTCATCCAGTAACCATAGGTGTGCCCATAGGTTTAGAATCTTCCATTTGAAACCTTTTCAACATTTCTCTTAGATATTTTTCTTGAGAAATGAACATCCCTTCAGACCTCTAAGTAATTTGTAGACCAAGAAAAAATGACAGTTCACCTATCATAGACATTTCAAACTCAAACTCCATGGTAGAAGAAAACCATTGTACCAATGAATCCTTATTACATCCGAAGATGATGTCATCTACATAGACCAACATGATGAGCAAATCATTATCCTTTGTTTTGATATATAGATTGTTGTCAACTGTACCTCTCTTGAACCCTTTGTCTTTGAGATATGTATCTAGTCTGTGATACCAGGCACGAGGGGCTTGTTTTAACCCATATAAATCTTTCTCCAACTTGCATACTAAGTCAGGTTTATTAGACAGTTCGAAACCTTATGGTTGTTCCATATAGACTTCTTCATTTAAATCTCCATTTAGAAAAGCTGACTTGACATCCATTTGATAGACTTGAAACCTCTTATGACAAGCATAGGTAAGAAATATTCTGATAGCTTCTAATATTACTATGGGCGCAAATGTTTCATCAAAATCCAGTCCTTCTATTTGAGCATAGCCTTTACAGACCAATCTTTCTTTGTTCCTGACAACTTGTCCCTGCTCATTCAACTTATTCTTAAAGATCCATTTGGAGCCAATGATATTTTTACCTTCAAATCTATGAACCATCTCCCACGTATTGTTTTTCTCAATTTGATCAAGTTCATCATTCATTACTTTAACCCAATGGTCATCTTTGCTAGATTCATTAAAATACTTGGGTTCCAGCATGGATATGAAAGCTATATGTGATTGTTCGGTGTTTTTGATTATCTTTCTCCTGGTTTGCACACCTTTGTCTTTTTCACCAATTATCTGACTTGCAGGATGCTTCTTTTGAGTGATTCTAGAGGAGAAATTTGAAGTTGTCTATTGATTTGAGTCTGTCTAAGTATCTGTGTCTTCATCTGATTCAAAGTCTTCATTTTCTGATTCTTGGACCTGTTCATCTTCAGCTTTAGTTGTGTCCTCTATAGAAGACTCATTATTGTACACCTCTCTTGCTGGGATTCCTTCATCAAATTTTATGTCAATACAGTCAACCATTTTATGCAGCCTCTTATTATAGCATCTGTATCCTTTACTATTTGTAGCATACCCTAAGAAGATACCTTCATCAGTCCTGTCACCATATTTGCCAAGGTTCTCATCATTATTCTTTATGTAACATTTACTCCCAAAGACTTTGAAGTGTTTGATTGAAGCAAGTCTCCCATACCATAGTTCATAAGGTGTCTTGTCACTTTGTGGTCTGAGGTGGGATTTTTTAAGAAGATGGACAGTTGTGTGTATTTCTTCTACCCAGTAGGTTTGACCAATGTTCTTCTCATTCATCATTGACCTGGCCATTTGCTGCACTGTTCTGTTTTTCCTTTCAACAACTCCATTTTGTTGTGAAGTTCATGGGATTGTGTATTCTCTCTTGATCCCATGCTTATCACAAAATTACTTGAAATCACTTGACATAAATTCTCCTCCTCTATCTGATCTTACTTCCTTTAACCTCTTTCCTATTTGATTCTCAGTTAAAGCCTTAAAATTTTTAAACTTCTCAAATGCTTCAACTTTTTCCTTGAGAAAGGCAACCCAGGTAATTCTGGAGTAATCATCAATAATCAGCATGAAGTAGTTTTCTTTCCCTGTGCCTTCCTATCTTTATGGTCCACATAAATCCATATGAAGTAGTTGGAGTGGTTTCTCTATTGAAGTAAAGCTCTTGGAATTAAACTGTGTCTTGGTTAGCTTTCCTACTTGGCAGGGTTTACACATAGAATCTTGGGGCTTTGATATTCTCGGAAGATATTTTACTACCTTAAGATTTTTGAGCTTGATTAAGTGGTCAAAGTTTAGATGTCCAAGTCTCCTATGCCATAACCATCTTTCATCATACTTTCTTAAGTGACATTCTTCTTTTTCTTCTTTTAACACATAGAAATTGTTTTCTGTTCTTATCCCTTTTGCAACTAGTTGTCCTGAATTCATAGATTTTATTCTACAGTCTTTAGAGGTAAAAAAAACTTCACATCCTCGGTCATAGAATTGACTGACACTAAGAATATTATGTCTCAGACCTTCTACAAACAACACATCTTGATATTTCCCTTTGCCATTACTCAAACTTACCATTCCTTTACCTTTTATTTTTCCTGGCACATCATTTCCACAAGTTACATTCCCTGATTTGCTTTCACTTAGAGTTAGAAACTTACTTTTGTCTCCAGTCATATGTTTGGAACATCCACTATCAATATACCAGGGATTATTTTGTCTTTGGGATGATAACACTAGTCCACACTTGTCATCTTCTTTCTTCTTCCAAACCTTGACATTTTCAGCAGTGGGGATCAAATCTGGCTTGTAATTCCTTAAGCGACAATCTGCAGCTTTATGTCCATAATTATGACAGATGTAACATTCTGGTTCACTAAATAGAAGATCATAGCGATTGTTATGCTCATAACTATTGTTATGTTTAACCTGCATCATTTTCCTAGCCATCGCATAATTTATAGTCTAAGGTTGTTTGTTGCTTGGTTGTCTCGATCTTTGTTGTGGAAGATGGTTATTTGTTGAATATCTTGATTGTTCATGTCTAAATCTTAAAGAATAGTTTATAGCTTTGTGACCAAAATTAAAGCAGAAAAAACAATAACCATAGAAAAAACCTTTGTACCTTGGAAAAGTTTGTCTTCTTTGAGGAGGTCGATTTCCTTCATGTCGATAATCTCTCTAATCTACAGATTCGATTCTGGTACTTTTTCTTTCATTCCTTCTTAGTGGATGATTTTCTTTCTTTGTTTCTGCAGAGTGACTATTGTCAATGTTTGAGGATTTAACAAACTTGATAGGTTCTGTATTACTTAGATGATCACTACTTGATCCTTCTTCATACCCCAATCCAGCTTTCAACTTTGGGTTTCTTTGCTGATTTAGAATGGAGGTTAATCCTTCTGATGTTTTGATACTTGACAGATTTTGATGATACAAGGCTTGAAACTTCTCCAACTCTTTCTTGGTTTTCACTACTTTTTCCAGAGCTTCATATCTTGCCTTCTTTTCTGATAACCGTTGTTTCAGAATGTCTTCGATTTTCTTTGCCTCTTCTAATTCCACTTTTAGTAGGGAAAAGTCTTGATCAGGCTATTAACTGTCTTTCTCGAACTGTATCAGCAATTGTTTTTGCTTTTTGTTCTTAATTTTGAGTCTGCCAATTTCTTCCAAGGCACTGATTAATTCACCTTCCATATCCACCACAACTTCTTCATCATCCATTTCACCTCCTATGTATTCATCATCAAGATCTCCCATATCCATAAGCATAAAATCATTTAGTTTATCTTCAATAGAGGAGTCATTGTCTTCACCATCTGAAGGATCATCATCATTGTTTACACAAAGACTTTTCTTCTTAAAATTATTCTCTTTAAAGAAATTTCTGTGTTTGTGCTTCTCCTCATCATCACATGTCTGATCCTCTCTTTTGTGAGGAAATTTATTTGCAAAATGACCTATCTTACCACAGTTGAAACATTTGAAAGGCAGCTTACCTTTGTATTTGCCTGATCCCTTCTTCAGTCTCTTCACAATTTTTTCTTCAATTTCATCGAACTCAAAATCCTCATTCTTGTCTACCTTAAATGATGATTCTATGGAGGTGGGTTTATCTTTAACTATGCTCATTGCATATGCAGTCAGTGTTCCTAGAAGTTGATCAAACTCCAAGGTTTTTAGATCATTAAGTTCTTCTATAGCAGAGACCTTCGGGTTAAACCTATTTGGTAGATATCTCAAAATTTTCTAAACTAAAGAAGGTTCCTCGATTTTTTCACCAAGTGCTTTCATTTCATTTACCAGTTCTTCAACTCTCAGAAGGTATTTTCCAACAGTTTCATCTTCTTTCATCTTCAGCTATTCAAACTGTACTCTATAGATTTGAAGCTTGGCATCCTTTACCTTCTCGTTACCTTCATAACTGCTAATGAGTTTGTCCCACATTTCTTTGGCAGTTCCTAGGTGCATAACTTTTACAAATTTTGCTTCTACAAGCCCACTCAAGATAACATTCATAGCCTTAGCATTGAATATAAATTCTAGCTTGTCATCCTTATTAGCTAGTACAACTGGCTTTATATAACCAATATCTACCACATCCCAGACATTTTCACCTAAAGCCATTATGTAGGTTCTCATTCCAACTTTCCAAAAGGAAAAGTTTGTTCCATTGAACAGAGGGGCCTTATTGGTTGAATTTCCTTCATGGCTTGACATGTTTAAGCTCTAGTATCTACCCTTAGATAAAAGGGGTCGGCTCTGATACCAATTGTTGGACAACTAAGAAGGGGGGGGGGTGAATCAGTTGTTACCGTGCTTAAACAATTATGCTTATTTTAAACTCTTTGCAGAACACTTAATCTCAATCACAATAATGCAGGGAAGTAAGAAATAGAACATTCAGCATCATTCACAATATGAAATATACAGAGACAGATTTTTCCTGAGGAAACCCATAAAGGGTAAAAACCTCTTCTTCTTTATATGATAAGTAATCTTTAAATTCTATACATTATCATAATTATGAGCACCAACTCATAATGAGGCTACAACCTCTGTTTTGCAAGATGCTACTTGCTGAGAGCACCAACTCTCTGGATTCTCTAGCACCCACTAGAAGGAAGCATCGAGTCCCTGGTTTCTCTAGCATCCACTAGAAGGAAGCACCAACTCCCTAAGAGTTCCAACACCAACTGGATGGAAGTGCCAACTTCCAGTTACACAGGCACCGACCCGTATATCAGAGAACCAATGTTCTCCATTGCACCACCCTACCACCCTGGTTTTTCTAGCTGCAACCAGATGGAAGCTACAACTCCCTGTGTTCAAGCACCCACTTGAACCTCTGAGGACAACAATCCTCCCTAGCACCTCCCAACCACCCTTAAATATAAATTTTTCTATATATAAGTTTATCATAGTGATATAATATTTATAAAGGCTTACCAGTCTTATCATTGTTCTGCTACACTGCTTTTCTCTACCTGCATCAGTGTCTTCCTACACACTCCCCTTACACTTTATGTTCTTCTGCCTTTTATGCTCTGTGCACCATGTTCCTTCAATCCACCATTCCTCTTCTGTGAATTTTGGTTGCTGCACTTTGCCTCCTTCTATGTGCATAAATCCCTCTCAACAACAACCCCCATATCTTCTCTGTTCTGCGTATTTATACTATTTGTGCACCCTTTTCATCCTCCATGCACAGTGCCTCTGCATGATCTTCAACATGCCACGGTTCTGTTCATCGGGTTGTTTATTGCCACTTCAATTTTTGATCTTCTTCACTCACTCAAGCATCAACGCACTCTCTCTGTTCTGCATGTTCTACTCGTGTCAAGTCCTCTACCTCATCATCATCGCAATTCCTTCGCTTTTCTGGTGGTTATGCCTATGTGTTCATCATCACTGGGTGTTATGCTAAAATTCCTTAGCCTCTCTAGCAGTCAAGACTCTTTGTATTCTCTGTCACAGTCGAGCTCATTCTCTTTATTGCAATTACAGGATTCAACGCTCTTCCATATGTCAATTGCCTCTATGAACAGTCTTCATTCCACTGACAGATTTCTTGAGACTCTTCAACTTCTCTGGCGATAACCCTAAAGTCTCTTCGAGTCCTCTGGTAGAAACAATCAATTGTTTCTAGCAGTTACACTATGAACCTCCAAAAACCACATCAGCAACTGAATTTCCACTGATTGATTAACTGTGAAGAGCAATAGTATCCCTTTGATCATATTCCTGAATAACCTACATCGTTGGATCATAAATGATGGGTCTCACACTTATTTTGCCATTTTGCAATTCGACATTTTGACATTTCATCATTCCTGTGGTGAGGCATCTCGTCTCTCCAAGTCGGGATCTCCGAAATGGAGATTAGCTTCATGCTACCTCCTCCCTTGAGCCTTCATCGATGTGACCATAGGTTATGACCAGGGGCCAATTCTGAACACGCATATTACATTTCATGTTTCGGGGATTCTGTGATGATTCATCTCGACTCTCCATGTCTGAACCTCTGAAATGGAGCTTGTCTCTTCGAGATCTTCTCTACAGCTCTTCGACGATGTGACCACTGGAAGTGACCAGGCGCTTATCCATACAACACTTTCACAATTTCACATTTTGGCACTTTGGGACTCCTGTGATGAAGAGTCTCAACTCTTGACTCCTCCAACTCCTGGTATCTGAAGCTTCGGTCGATGTGCCTATTTTGGGATTTTTGACGTTTCACATTTTGGCACTTTGGGACTCCTGTGATGAAGATTCTCGACTCTTGACTCCTCCAACTCCCGGTATCTGAAACTCCGGTTGATGTGCCTGTTTTGGGATTTTCAACGTTTCACATTTCGACACTTTGGGACTCCTGTGATGAAGAGTCTCGACTCTTGACTCCTCCAACTCCCGGTATCTAAAACTCCGGTTGATGTGCCTATTTCGGGATTTTCAGTGTTTCGCATTTCAACACTTCAGGACTCCTGTGATGAAGAGTCTCAACTCTTGACTCCTGTAACTCCCGGTATCTGAAACTCCAGTTGATGTGCCTGTTTCGGGATTTTCGACGTTTCACATTTCGACACTTTAGGACTCCTGTGATGAAGAGTCTCGACTCTTGACTCCTTAAACTCCCAGTTTCCAAAACTCCAGTTGATGTTCCTATTTCAGGATTTTTGACGTTTCGCATTTCGGCACTTCAGGACTCCTGTGACGAAGAGTCTTGACTCTTGACTCCTCCAACTCCCAGTATCCAGAACTCCAAAATGGAGTCTTTGTTTCTGATACCCGAAATGGAATTTAGCTTCTGATCTTGCCATGCAATCATCATTGTGTTGTTGGTCGTGATCTTTTCCATCAATGACAAACACACATACACTGCACTCTACATGCACCTCTGCACTATCTCTTCTGGTCTTCACGAGCTTGTTCTGCTGCGTCTTCCTAGAATACTTCTGGTGCTTTCCTGCCACATTATACTTGTACTCAAGCCATCATCACTATTATACTTACCATCAATGACAAGAATATGCTACCTGTAAAACATGCCAACAAACTCCATTCTTGGATACAAAGAAGAACTCTCTTTACAAACCCCTGCAAGGGTGGGACCAAAGTAAAACTTAGAAATCTCTGATGGAAACCATACAGAAAGACTTTGACAACAAAAGAAAACTAAAGTTAAAGATCTCGATCAACTTCCCATAAAAATGTTGTCAATTGGCTCTGCAAAATATTCTTTTCCATTCATGAAATCTAATCCATAAACAAACAAGAACACACAGACTGGCAAAGATAAATCATACACCTTTAGAAACAAGATGTTGAAATATATGACTCGATTTTGAATCATGTTGCCTTCAATAAGACCCTGTTGTCATCAAGAGGGTTTAGCTTTCTCGTAAACTTAGAATGAATGAATAAAATAATTATCTCACACGTATAGAGAAGACCTTATATCAGAAGTTCCCCTTCTATTCTATCCCCTTTGTCTCTTCCTTTGATTGAGCCTTTATTTTTTCTCAATACGTTATGGTAGTTCAACTACCTTTCCTTTGTTAATCTTAGTTATCTCAACTAATTAGTTGAGACAAATAAATAATAATATAAATAAGGGTTTATTTAAATAATAACTAAATAGGTGGGACCCCTTGTCACTCCAATTTTCATTTTTTAATAATCATCAAACATGAAGTATAATACCTCAAATATTTGATTCAAACATCCGCCTTGTAGCTCCCATCCTCATATTAATAGTCAAATATTTTAATATCAACAAAATAGAACATGACTATATCCAAAAATAAAATTATATTCATGTTGTCCAAAACTCTTTCATATCAAATAAAAGGATTGTCCTTAAAACAAAATAACATTAACAAGATTAAAAACCATATATGTTGTGAGAGGCATTTTGCCTCTTTTCACTGTTTATTTCTTTTGATCCCTTTCTGATTTATCCTGTGCAACAAACTTCAACTGATGGGAACCTTGTGGGTATATTGCACTGATGACATGGGAACAATCATCTTTGAGGTGGAGATGAGAGGATACTGATTCAGAAAATTCTTTAGAATACTTGGAGGGATTAGCCACCTCTTTTCCTTTATCTAATTTTGGCTCAGGGATGGCAGATTTTAATCTTTTGCTTGCATGAGAGGACTGTACTAAAGAGACAACACGATCATCTTGGGAATTTGGGTTGATTGGAGGTGAAGGAGGGGGTAGTGGCAACGATGTGGTAGGCCAACCATGGTGATGAGCTACAGGTTGATGAGCAAATTCTGGCCAACGGTTGTTCCTAAGTTTATACTTTAAGGCTCTAAAGTATACTGTCAAGGCATCTGAAAAAGGTAAAGAGAGTTAAGGTATAAAGTGTCAGTTTTGTAAAAGATAAGCTATGGTTGGTTTCTCAATTGTCTCTGTCTAGCTTCCCAGTGTTCTTGGATGCTAATCTCCCTTTCAATTGCTGCCCATGAACATTCTAACTCAACCCAGGTGCTTGATGTCTGTAAGATGGTGTTAAATAAATTTAAATAAATTCTAGTTTGATCTGAAAGATTGGGATTTATATTGGGCTATCTTGTAACAGGTACAGTCACAAGGGATAAATGTTAAAAGATATATTACTTTTTTTTCAAGGTTTTCTATTTATGTTTTGAATTATAAGAGAAAAGTTCCCAAACTTAAATTAATAACATAACAGTTTCAGAGGTCGTTTCCTGTTCCTGACTCAAATTTGAAAATCATGAAGTGATGGGGGGGGGGAACATAAAGCTGTTGAACAATGTGAGGCATCAATCATGGAGGAATCTCACTATGCAACATGAGAATAAAGAAGACAAGAGAACTCTAATGAAGCATAAAATATAGTAATTTGAATAATCTACAAGTCTTGAACCTGTTGATAGCAAGCACAAAGGAAAAATTGTAAACAACTAGATAACCAAATAACTCTTAACCATAGTAGATGTTGTACTAAATTACAATTAAACATTCATCAAAGATACATAAGGGAAAGATGTTGAAAACGAAAGTAAATAGGAACACATAACTTAGGGTTGACAGAATTTGGAATCTACGTTTGTATTTTTATTAATCACTGTAAATGAGAAAAATTCTCTAGTACAATCGATCGAGAAAAAAAAAAGCCTTTTCTAAATCTTGTGAAATTATATTTATACAAAGTCACCAATTCTTGACAGTTGGTGATTTCCTAACTTCTAGGGTCTAACACTTGCAAAAATGCAAACTAGAACTGTTTGCACGATTATCTTTTATTTATCTATCATCTTGACAATATGAGCCTACAGTATGACACTTGATTGGTTCTTTGAAATATCTCATTCCTTTGGTCCAAGACATTCAATACATTTTTCTAGAAAATGCACTAAAAATCTTGGAGCCTCTAGTGTATCCTTTTCCTCGAACATATAAAGTTTCCTATGAATTTTTGGAAGTCGGTCTTCAATCCTTTTTTCAGCAAACTTAACTGATTGCAATTTTAAATTTGGCTTCACAAGCCGCTTGTCTATTTGGGAAACATCAAATTCTTGTAATTGCGAAATTTCAACTTGAATTTCATTCAAGTTCTCCTTAAGTTTCAGTTGATGTTTTACAATATTGATCTATCCTAGTAGCCCAGGACAATTGTCTTCTCCAATGCCTAATGATCTTTTATCCAACAAATCGAAAGTCTCTTCGCAATCATCCTTGAATTCCTTGGCCATTTTCTTTCTTTTGGATATGTTGGCATCCCATACTTTAAGCATGATATCACCTCTGATCTGCTCTGTTGTTGGATTATTGTGTAATGATCCCAAGCCAAATTCTTTCTTGGAATCACTAACTACTACTAATTTATTGAGTTATTAAGTTCATACAAGATTCATCAACACATGGAGATCACAATATATTCAAGATGCAGAAGCACAAGCAAAGATCTGACCTTTTTATTATTAGCAATGTAAGATCAATACAATAGATGGCCGATCTGGCATAAACCTTAGATGGCCGTACAAGCAATAGATATGAGATACTACAAAATGCTCCCGACAATACAAAATAAGCCTCCAAAGGCTGGATATACAATGAAGACTGAATCAAGCAGATCCGAGCCGTACTAATGCTTAACCTCCAAGATGGAAAGTGCCACATCCTGCTAGAATGCTGAAGCCCTCAATAATGCTGCCCTGCTACCAAAAGTGTCCAATCATCCCAAGAAATATGCCCAATGATAGATCGAGAAACTGTAAGGACAACCCAGATGTCCAAATTCCCAAATCCACTCTCAAACCTCATAGATCTGAATTCCTCCACTGAATGGTGCACCCCACTGGATGACTGAAACCCTAGATGGTTTGTCCTTGATGAAGGAGGCCTCCAAATTCTCTGAAACTCTCCAAGAATATAGATCGGGCTATGAGAATCCCGTGGGAGAAGTTTCGGACTCAGATCTCAAGCAGATCTCCCTAGATCTAAGTTTTACTAAATCACAAGACGTCCCCTATGGCTCCAAGACGTCCCAATATATAGACAAATGTAGAATGATGATAACCCTCCAGAAAATCCCTCAAACTGATCGTCCTTCCCTTGCAAACAAAACCCAACTTTCGGAATGGCCCCGGGCCCTCAGGATAAGATGGATAGAACCTCCCTCTAGATGATGGTGCGTTGCAAGATACCAGATATATATAATATGCATAACAGAAACGAAATGCTAGAAATAACAGAATAGCAGTAAAATATCCAGCATAATCTTCACAATACACAGAAATGATATACGAAATAGCAACAGAAATAGCACTTGATTCAGATAGCAATGTTCACAGGCCTTTTCGAGGGGGAAACCTCCAATCGAGCAGATCTCT
>JASDQU010323171.1:0-13007 GCA_032191745.1 Picea mariana
CTTCTTAAGGATGGTTTTCACATGGTTTAAAAGTTTGGAGTCACTACCAGTAAGGATAAGTTCATCAACATAAAGGACAAGGATTATGAGATGGATTCCTACTTTCTTGGTATAGACATTAGGATCAGAATGGCATCTATAGAATCCAGTGACAATAAGAAAGCTTCCATTTTGGCATACCAAGCTCGGGGAGAATGATTGAGACCATAAAGAGATTTCTTAAGGCAACAAACAAAGATAGCGTCATTCTAAACATAGCTAGGAGGTTGTTCCATGTAGATTTCTTCTTGCAAATATTCATGCAAGAAGGCATATTTAATATCCATCTGATGGACCTTCCATTTATGTGAGGCAGCAAGTGAAAGAAAAAGTCGGATGGAATTCATTTTGGCTATAGGAGAAAAGGTTTCATTATAGTCAATTCCTTTAACTTGGGAAAATCCTTTGGCAGCTAACCAAGGCTTGTGTCTTTCAACACTTCCATCTGATGCATACTTAGTTCCATAGACCCATTTACATCTGACAAGTTTTCTTCCTTTTGGAAGAGGTACAAGATCCCAAGTATCTTTTTCCATTAAATAACTATACTCTTCATTCATTGTTGTATCCCAATCTGGATGACCTGAAGCTTCTGCAAATGTCTCTGGATCACGAGTTTCTGAAACTTGAACCAAAAGAGAAGAGGCTCACTAGAACTGTGAACGTGTCTGACACTGATCTGAAGGATCACTGACAAGATCACCAACTGCTTCTCATGTTGAATGGAGCCATCTAGGAAGCAGTGGAGTTGGTGTTGGTTCAGGTTCAAAGGACTCATCTGGAGGAAGGTGAGCAGGCAGAGGTGGATTTTCATCCTCACTGTCATCATCTGAAGAAGAAACCAGAACAAAAGAAGGCACAAACGCTGAAGATGGCTCGCAGGCCAAAGAAGGCACAACCATCGAATCAAGCTCACATGCCAAGGAAGGCACAAACGACGAATTAGGCTCGCAGACCAAGATATTTTCATCAAATTTAACATCTCTTCTAATAATAATTTCATTACAATGTGGTTGAAGAAGTCTGTAACCTTTGACATCTTCAGAATAACCATCAAATATACACTTCTCACTTTTAGGCTACAATGCTTTCCTTTTCTAATCAGGAATGTGAGCCCATGCTATACTTCCAAATACACGGAAGTGACTTACATCTTGTTTAATTTTAGTCCAAGCTTCTTTCGGTGATATATTTTTAAAAGCCTTTGTGGGAGTGCGATTTACTATGTAATTTGCATAGTTGATGGCTTCCGCCCAATACTTTAGACTTAATCCCTTAGATTGGATCATACAATTAGCCATTACTGTTAATGTGTGATTCTTTCTCTCAACAACACCACTTTGTTGTGGTGTACATGGAACAATGTGTTTCATTTGGATTCCCTGTGTAGTCCAGTGACTTGTAAAATTATTGTTCACATATTCGCCTCCATTATCTATTCTTAACCTTTGAATTTGATGTCCAAATTGCTTTTCTACAAGGGCCTTGTAGGCCAAAAACTTAGCTCTTAAGTTTTAAGAAGTAAACCCAAGTACGTCTGGAAAAGTCATCAATGAAAGTTAGGAAATACTTGCACCCAGAAAAAGAAGGAGAAGAAAGTGGACCACAAAAATCACTGTGAAGAAGATGCAAATGACCCGAGGCGTGCCAAGAGGCACATTTGCCAAAACTGTGCTGATGATGTTTGTCGAGAACACAACCAGCACAAACACCATCTCTGCATGAAATAAGAGGAAGACTAGTCACCATCTATTGATTACATAGTTGTTACAATGAGCGATAGTTTAGATGACCAAACCGCTCATGCCAAAGTTTGTTCAAGTCATCTCTATGAGAAACAAAATATGATGACCCAAAGTTGTCAAACTTGTACAACCTTGTACAACCTTGTAATATCATTAGCAATTCCAGTTGCAATAACATGCTTAGGATATTTTAGATCCTTGATTACAACTTGGTGAAGTGAAAACTCTACGGTTTTACCTTCACCTGAATGAGTGATTTAATATACTAATAGAAGGTTACAAGAAAGACTTGGAACACATAATACATCATTGAAATGACCATTTTCTACTTGAACTGTTCCAGATCCTTCAATCAACACTAAGAGATCTATCATCGCCAACAAATATTTTCTTGGTGTTACATTCATTTAGAGTAGAAAATATGTTTCTATCCTTAGCCATATGATAAGATGCTCTAGAATCAATAAGCCACTCATTAGAAGTAGAAGTAGAAGTTGTATTGAAGGAGAAACCAGAAGCTGAAAGTGCATGTCCATGAGAAGAAGAAGAAGAAGTAGAATCAATACTGATGTTGTGCTTCTTCATCGTTGCTTCTAAAGATGCCATCTTCTTGAAACATTTGGATTCATCATGACCATCTTTATCACAAAAGTTGCAATGTCTATCAGTCTTCTTATTTTTATATTTTTCTTCTTTGTTTCCATTAGGAGCGGAAGATATCTGAGTGGGTTTGGGACCCTTATATTGCTTGTTGTTGTGGCGAGGATGTTGCTACTTGGGATTCTTGGGTTTATCTTTCTGATGGACAACTAAGGCTTTGTTGGAGGTACCTACAGTGCTGATCACTTCAAGTTGTACTAGCTTATTTTGCTCTCTAATCAAAGAATCACAAAAGTTCTCAAGACTAGGTTTTTGATAAGCTGCTCCTAGAGCCTCTTGCATGGCATAAAAGGTAAATACAAACACAGAATATGCACTACCTAGCTTAGAAAAAATAAGATAGATGCAACGATCTTCATCTATCTTTATCTTACATTCTACACATAAAGTTATGAGTGTTTTAAACTTATATAGATAATCTTCAATGTAAGAAAAATCACTTGGAGTTAAAGTTAGTACTTGATTTTCTAGCTGTTGTGCTCGAATAATATTGTGTTTACCAAACACAGATTCAATATTTTCCCAAGATTCTTTGGGTTTATCAATTGATTGAAGGTGGAACCTTAAATAAGGAGAAATGGACATTTCGATTAATCCACGTGCTTCATCATTCCTATTATCCCATTTGTATTTCTTATCAGCATCAGTGGGTGTTGTTTCATTTCCCAAGGTAATCCGGTACAAGCCTTTACTTCTTAATAAATCCTCCATATGGGATTTCCATTGGAAGTAGTTGGTGCTGGTAAGTAAGAGATTACTTGTAGAAGCCATATTAAATATGAAGATAATGTGGATTTAAAAACTAAAACTGATGATTTGAATGGAAATATCTCAAAAAGTTATGTGGTTTTAAAAAAAAGACACTTAAAACGGACTTTGGATGTGAGAGTTATGCCATTTTTAAAAAAGGCATAAATGATAACCAAAGGACCATGTGGTGGTGCAAGTTGTTTTATGAAGTGACCCACTTTTATAAAGAGAAGTGGGGATCACTTTTACAACGAAGTTACTTCATGCAAAATAAATAACTCTAAAATAAAATATTAAAGCTACTTATAGTGATTCACTTTTATACTTGAAGTGAAATACACTTTACAATTTTAGCATGAACTTTTTCAAAAAAAAGTAACAAAAGAGAAACTTAAACTCAAGACCTCTTACTTAATAAGGCAAATTTTAACCAAATGGTCTACCAAAACATATTGTCATGTTAATGAGGAGGATTGTTGTTGTTGTTGTTATTGTTGATGATGGTCTTGGAGAGCGTGCTAAAAAAAACTCTTTTCACATAAGAAAAAAATTTCGCTTCTCGATGACAACAAGGGTTAGATCTCAGTTAGCTTACCTGAAATATGCACCTTTTCCTATCTATTTCTGATTTTTCGAGATCGCACAGGGTGCGGGGAAAAGAGCATACACAGATCTAAAAGAGTAGTAACCCGAAAACAAATAATATCAAACCGAAATAAACCAAAATAATACTTTGCAAAAATTTAAAAAATGCGTACTTAGGTTTTATACCTCCGGATCTGACTGTAATGGTCATATCTTGGGAAAACATAAACCTTTTCGAGTGAAACTAAAAGTGTTCCTGAATTAAACGAGGGATATAGACGCAATGAAACAGTCCTCTCAGCCCAGAAATGTACGAAAATGACATAAAATGGAGATGAGGCAACTCGACTTCTAGATCTCGATCTACAATAGGAGCAAGTCTTCAAACAAGCTCTGATACCATGTTCGACAACATAGGTATTCCAACAAAGGACGAACACCTTTAGTAACCACTCACATAACTATATCAAATATCAACACACCGATGTTTTCACATGGTAAAACCCCTATGGGGAAACATCCACGACCCTAGCCAATGTGACCACTTGGAGAAGTTTATTAATGCAAAGAAAAAGATTACAGAAATATTTTACAAGAGATTTTCTCACAATCGATCATCAGCAAATAACCCTCCATGCTCTTTAAATAGATATCATGAACCAATCAGGTGTTAAGCCATGGATCAATGACTGATAAGATTGAGGAGAGTATGAACCGTCAGATCACTCTATGTCGGGAACATATCGTGACCATCGGATTTCCTAAATATAAATGCATACTAAAGAAACACATTAAGAAATAGACTTTTACCTAATGACACATTAGACCAAGTAGATATTAACTAACTCCTAAGTTTCTAAATATCCTAACATTTGTTTTCTTCAGTTTAACAAATGGAGAGCTATTAGACCTCGGTCTTCAAATGCATTTAAGAATAAGTTCACAGTTCATGTACTGGTCAAAAATTCCTTAAGGGAATTTTCCCAAGGATTGGTCTTGCAAGGTAAGATTTGAGGTAGACTTTGCTGGAATGCTTTAGTCTCGTTGATCCCCCAAAAAGTGCTTTTCCCTATTTTAGAATTTAATTTCTGTGAATGGAAGCCTTTCCCTTCAAACCAATCGCCCAAGAGACCACGGGCTCATGCTCACTTCCTTAACCAAATCTTGGATAAGAACTATGAGTATAGCATCTGGAGCTTGATAAGTTCCACATGATCGGGACCTTAGAACCCTTCGCTAGGTCCGAAAGGAGCTAAGATATTTTGGCTTCAGAACTCCAGGAGATCGGAGCTCCGGGATAATATGACCTTACAACCTTCGAAACCAACCAAAGGCAACCTGCTAGCACAATTACTGGCGAGGTTGATCGACATCTGGCAGTTCCCTTAACCATGACCATGGGATCTGTCCCATCATTAAACCCTGATTCACTTCCCGGTCATGAAATGACAAGAACCATAGATCCGAGGACATTCAGGATCTTCCTTAACCATTGGATATACATCGTGGTTAGTCCAATGTTGACCACTCCAAGTGAAAAGGAGTGTTAAGCGGGTCGAACCCCTAAACTCCTAACTCAAAAAGTGACGAGAACCATAGATCCGAGGATGCTTCAGGATATCCCATGACCATTGGATCTACGTCGAGGTCAGTCCGACATTGACCACTATGGGAGGAAGGGAGTGTTAAGTGGGTGGAATCCCTGAACGCCGAACTCGTGAAGTGATGAGAGCCGTATATCTGAGGGCGCTTCGAGATATTTTATGGTCATTGGATCTAAGTCACATTCAGTCCGATGTTTACCACTCCGGGAGAAAGGGTGTGTCAAACGGGTAGAAACCCCGAACAATGAAGTTGCAAAGTAACATGAACTATCGATTCGAGGATACTTTGGGACCCCTTCGAAACATTGGATCTAGACCATGTTCAAATCGGCGTTGACCACTCCAGGAGTAAAAGATAAACTAGATGGAACAACCCCCGAATGTCGAAGTCATGAATCAATGGAGGTCGTAGATCTATGGATATACGTGGAACCATCACGACCGTGGGATATAGCGAGTATTGGGAGGTTGCTGGTGGGAGTTCAAACTTTAGAGCTCCAGGATATTTCACAGGAAGGAGATTCTAGAGGCTCTCGGAGGTTGTTCATCCGTAGTGACATGGCACGCTGTCTCCTAGGGTGACGTGGACCCATATTCGACATGTCGCGTGTCACCTTGACTCACATATTTTACATACCTTATCTGCCATTTAGAGCGTGACATGTGTCACTCATTGATGTGGCCATGTTTCATCTTTTTCCTTGCCACATGTCAACCTCGGGTACATTCTCGCATGGGCAATAACTGGTAAAATACTAGAGGCAATAGGATTTTGGAACTTCGAGGAATTTTGGATGTTGAGACACTGGGGTTAATTCAGTAGAAGGCCCAGACCTACCTGCTCCTACCTCTGCATTTGTTGCATCACCACGTGTAAGTGTGGACCCTTCAAGAGTCTGGGGTTTTGGAACTTCGAAGGTTTGGAGGTGGTGTAATGAATAAGTAAAAAAGGTTGAAGGTTGATACCACATGGTAGGACTTCGGGGTTTTAGGACTTCGGAGGATATGCGATTAGAGAAAGGGGTGTTCAATGCCGAAGCATCAAACATCAAAATCCCTTAAGCCTATGTGTTAAACGAGGATAAAGTTCTGCCATTGGATTTAATGGTAGATGGATATTCACCATAGATGCAGGAGTGTTACGGAACTTGGGGACTTCGAGGAACTTGGGATGGGAAGAATGAAACGAACCCACGTGGGTGCCACGTGGCCCTTGACCAATAATGCCTTAAGTGATTTGGGAGGGTGTAACTCCCAATCCACAGCTCAGATTCAAGAATGGTAGTAGTTGTTAGAAATATCTTGCCGATCGGAAGAGGATGGAGATCCCGGGAAGAAGATTCAAGATGATTAAGGAAAGATAAATTTTTATGCCCCATCCCTAAGAAAAAAAGGGACACCTAGGGGTCGGGTGTGTTATAGAGTGGTATCAGAGCGAGGTTACAACACTTGGCATGCTTGAGCTCATGAATGAGTCGCATAAAAATTTTATTAGAAAACTATTAAAGGGTAGCACCCTATCTTACCCCATTTATAAGAATCATATCTAAACCCCCACTAAAGAAAGGAATGAAACTTTCTATTATTTTTATATGTTTTGAAAATATGAACTGTATGTTGCTAATGTTCCAAATAAATAAGTTGACTTCACCTTACTAATTGTATTTGTTTTCATAAAATAGTAAGGGAATTAACTAATAGAGAATGTTTTATCAACACTCAAGCAGTTAGTGGATAGAAGGAAAACTACAACGTAAAGGATGGTGGAACACCATGAGTTGGGGGAAACCTCCCACAATAGAGAAGAAGAATCTGATGAGAGGAGGGAAGTGAAAACCCCACTATATTTGGCTGAAACTGTAAGAAGCCTCATGGAGGAATTACATAGTTGTAAGGTTGACAATGAAAGGCTGATAAAAGAACAGGAAAAATAAACTGAAATTAACACAATCCTACGACAAATCCTATCATATATACAAAGGCAATTGCAACATGGACCAACATCCAGTCATGTGGACACACATCATACTGATAAGAATCAAAGTCCACATGAGATACGAAAGCATGGTCCTGAAAGTGGCCACACAAGGAGGAGCACCTCAAAGAATGCCCAACATGGAGCCAAGAGACATTCAATGGAAGAATCCTCTAGTGAGGAAACTGATAACTCCAAAGAATTTTCTAGTAGCAAAACTAATTCACATTCCTAGAGGAGAAGAAAGAAGAGGAAACATTCCAAGAGCCATGACCCTGAAGAATTTAAGAAATCCAAACCACCCACTTTCAATGGAGAAATTAAAAAGGGGGAAGAATCAGAAGTTTGGCTACTAGGCTTGAAGAAGTACTTTAGAGTCCATGACTACGCTGAAAACTTAAAGGCTCAAATAGTCGTTTTCAACTTGAATGGAAAGGCCTCCATTTGGTGGGAGGACCTTAGGAATGTGAAAGGAATCGATGAGAAGGACTTGTCATGGAAACAATTCGATAAGTACTTCAAGAAGAAGTATCTTTCGGAAAAACACTTTGATGGGAAGACCAAGGAGTTCAATGAACTCAAGCTAGGGAAACTAACAATAGATGAATATATCAACAAATTGCTTGAGCTGATAGGGTATGTTCCCTACATAAAGGATGAAAAGGTAAAGATGCAATGATTCATTAGTGGACTACCTCAGTCCTTTCGGAACATAATTGAATTTGATGAGCCAAATACTTTAGAAGATACTATCCAGAAGGAAAGGCATTGCTATGAGAAATTTAAGAATAAGACATAACGTGATGAGGACTGGAAGAAGAAAAGTAATCCGGGATTCAATAAGAAGGGGTTTAAACCCTCAATATTTAAGAATGATGGGAAAATTTCTAAGCTAAGCATTCCCACTAAAAGTCTATATCAGCAGAATTTCCCATCTTAGAGTGGTAGTAAATCCTTTGGAACATCCCCAAGAAAGACTGATAACACCAAGAGAGAACCCTTGAAATGTTGGGGTTGTGGAGAAGAACATCTGCTAAGGGACTTTCCACATAGGCATCATAACAATAGGAAGGTATACAACATCCAAGAGGCTACCACAGTCAATGATGTGGCTAGGAGCATGCCACAAATTTATGCATCCTTGGATAATAGACAAGCTGACCACCAAGCTTCAGTGGTGGAGAAGGAAGGTATGATTTGTTGGTTGTGGAGCCTGATTATCTTCCTAATTCATAGGTATTTGTTTTCAGCCGTGTTTATACCCCATGAATACTTTACACCACGGAACAATGTACACTCCTCCATGTGTGGGAGTGCAGAGGGGGGTTACCCCCTTTGCGGGGTTTGGGGGCAAGCGGGCCCTCAGCGAGGGTTTGGGGGAGAATCCCCGGAAGGAAAAATTTCCTTGTAAATGTATATTGTAATTTCATTTTAAATATGGACCATTCATTATAAGGTTGTAGATCTGACGATAGAAGTTATGTTAGGGTTTTTTTCCCTAGAAGGAAACCCTCTTTTATGAGGGAAATGTATTGTAGCTATGTATTATTCTGAATATTGTATTTTGAGTGAGGAGACTGTGAGATAAAGAAGAGGAAGTTACAACGGGTGTGTTGTAGGTTGTATCCTTTCATTTGTTGGATAATAATAAAGGAAGGACCTGGCAATTTCTCTGATGGACATAACCCACACTGGTTGAACTGTGTATATCTATGTCTCTATTGTATTGTGTATCTTCTATGTTTTATTTCTGCATTTGTTTTATTTTATTTCACCGCGGTCCTGTTTTTCTAACAATTGGTATCAGAGAAAAAGGTAACTCACAGGAAAAGAGGGTTCCTGGTTTGAGTGGGAGCAATGGCAGAAGATGGAAAGTTTAGGGTCGAGAAATTTAACGGCCAAAACTACTAGTTATGGAAGATGTAGATGGAGGATTATTTATATCATAAGGATCTATTCCTACCATTGGGTGGAATAGAAAATAAGCCGACGACCATGAAGGACGAAGAATGGAAGGTTCTTGACAGAAAGGCACTAGGAATGATACTGTTGAGCTTGGAAACGTCGGTGGCTTTCAATATTTCAAAAGAAATGACAATGAAGGATCTGATGGATTGTAACGACCTCCTCGTTACGACAACAACTCTGATGACAGGTGCAAATTTTTTTTTTAAGGTGTGTGCGCACATGTAAAAAAGGAAACAGGCACACTTGACTCTACGTCACCACCCGACGACTAACAAGACACAACCACGATGATCACAACAAGAAGACATAAGGAGCACAACAAGGAACTACAAGCATTAAACAACGAACGGTGTTATGTACAGTATGAACACAGATGGAAGAATCCATAGTAGTAGATTTTACTATTTCTGCACAGGAAAGCAGGGCGTTTAATCTTAGTTCTTTGCTCCGGAGAGAGAGAATTTCATATAGGCTCCTGGCCGACTGCTCAGGCAGAAACTAGTAATCTCTGTCAGGTGTGTCACAAGAGTGGAAACCCCGCCTTTAAAGGGCCCGAGACTCTTGATACAGAACTGGATTCTTTACACAGAAAATAATCACACACACAGACTTATATACTAAGGCTACGTGGAGGTGTCTACATCCCACCCGACACAAGCAGGCCAAGCGACTAAATGTTTACCAACAAGTACAACAATCAAAAGAACAACCACGTCCTCTATGGAAGGCACAAGTCAGAAGGACTCCGACATCGACCAACCACTATTGAGACTCCATGACATTAGTTATAGACCAAATACCCCCATTTGATTTCCACTAAATGATGAGCTACCAACCTAGTCCTAAATAGTGTACAATAATTAAATGCAATCCCCGTTTACTAAATCATAATAATTGATGGCCCTTAGGTTTAAGGACCCTACATTTACATGTTATCAATCATAAAGAAATTACCCTAACCTCACCATAACGTAACCATATCAGCACCTACAATATCACTGCAATTAAAATAATGATGACTTTACCCTTTGATTGTTATTAGTAACAACGAAACTACCAAAAACTTGACCATAATAACCATGTATTTACCTTCATATAGCATAGCATTGTAATTTAAACTAAGCATGGCTTTCATTACAAAACTTGTAATTAAAATAACTGATGCTTAACCTAATAATTTAAAATCAAAGGGAGCATATGGTATATCGGATCATAGAAGAATTTCCTTTATTGTAAATTGTAACCTTTATTTCAACTGGAAATCATGTTCTTTTAATTACACATGATGTTCATAATTCTACTCACCATGTGATAAAATAGCATTATAAATTAACTACTAATGACTTTTCATTACAATACATTGTAAATAACATAATCGATGACGTACATGATAAATTAAAATCAAAGGGAAACATTAGGTGAATCGGACTGTAGAAGAAATTCATAGCATTGTATTTTAAACAAAAAGGCTTTTCATGATTGTAAATAAAATAATCGATGATTACATAAGCCAGCTGGGTAGTTCATTCTGGAGCATACTAACCTGCTATTATTTACAATAGAAGTTCAGAACAACACATAAGATAGCCATGTCCTTGTATATTGCAAATAACAGTGTGAATAAAATCACAATAAAAATCACATTTGGTTTCAACACTTAATATGGCATTTTAGCTTATGCATAATAATTATTACTAAAACTTAATTCAAAAGTTATGAGTAGTTGCCCTTGCTTATTATAGAAGCTCTATATTATAGTAACCATACATTACAAGGCATAACCATACATTACAATTTGCAGTAGTTAGCGGCCCAACCACGATGCCAAAAGCATAAAAATCAATAACTAGCAAATTTAAAGCTATGAGTGCATGCCGGAAATTAATAATCAATGGGCAGCTATCGACGTGGCATCTGTCTGAACCAGGATGTATACTCAGAAATTTTCCTGACTGTGTCATAGACAAATCCTCCACCACCGTACAGCACGCACAGGCAAAGGAAAAAGATACGATTTTGATTTCAAAGGCAGGGCGAAGGGTTACGATTGAACGCTACTGGTTGGAGAGAAAAGGGGTGATTTTCAACAGTTACAGAGGCAGGTAAGGGAGAATCTGATACAATTGCCAGGCGGTTGGTTTTCCAAAATTTTAATGTAGTTTGCAAGGCGGGGATAGGTGTTTTTAATGCAGAGGCACAGGCGAAGTTTAAAGGTTCTGCACGCCATATGCAGGGGTGAAGTTAAACGGTTCAATCCCAGCTACCGAGGCAAAACGAAATGAGATTTCTAGGATAGGATAGAAACGACCATAAATTAAGGGTTCTGACTATACAAGAGAAGCAATGCGGGACACAAGGCGACAGTCATAAAATCAAACATCTGCGCAGGGAGGATTCAGGAGTTGCTGAGGTTACTGTTGATTGGAACGCCCAGGAGAAAAGGGATTGGGAATCGTTTCCTTCAGAGCATTAACACGTCGGGTAAACGACCACAAAAAAGCGTTAAACGCCCGTTCTACGGGATGAAACACAAGTTTGATGAGCACTCAATCAATGCCTGAGTAAAGGATCAATAGCAGATTTGAGACGCTAATTGAAAACGCCCTTAAACCAATCTGGAATCTGCAGACGTGCTCATCAACGCTACCACGAATGCGAGCAAGTTGCCAGAGATCAAGGGTAATCCCTGTGTGATTCGTTAAGGGATTGGGGTGGATAAACGATGTAGAGAGCTGCGATTCAAGGTGGCAATCATATAAAAACAAGGACGCAGGGAGCGACTGGGCCGTCATTCATTGTGCAACAGTTGAATATCTAACCTTCGTAAAAATTGCACCAGAGAAAGAAACCGACTTCCTTAAACATCATTAACACAAGAAAACTGGTTCGCGCAAGGAGTCTAGAAACTGAAAGGTCTTGGGAAGAAGGGTTATAGGTAGGATTAAGAAGGTCAAGCAAGGAACGAACACCAGGAAGCGAGGGTTATACAGGGATTCATAAACGAAATTTCTTAAAACTGAACAAATTTAATTCAATGAACAGAACCATCTCAAATAAAATATTCATCTTAATCCAGAACCCATTAAATTTTATCAATAATGAATCCACATATAATATTCTAACTAATATATCAATGAAAAATTGTGCACCTGCGTACTGTAACCGACGGCAGAGAATCCGAAATGGTTTATCGCGCTCNGGTACCTCCCAGCCAATCGCTAGGGGTACTCTGCTTCCCCCTTATCCCCCCGAGCCGTAAAGGGGCCACACACTATCCAGATGGTAGATCTAGCTTCCCAGCTCGCCTCGGAGGGCTGAGCTACCACTCCTATCCAAGCTGGAAAATCCCAACTCCTCACAAGCAATCAGTCAAGTCACAATTCGATAGCGTAACATTACGCTAACAACCGATCCCCCTTTTCCTCCTCATCTCCATTTCTTTTATAGAGTTTTGAGACACACCAAATTTCCTAAATCACATTTATTTTAAGTTTTTAATGAAAACCCTCTAAAAATTCTCTGTCGTACAAGTGTCATTCATCCCCCACGTTTCTCCAAAATTATTTTCTTTAAATTTATTAAAAGTCTCATTTCCCTCACCCACCTAGATTCGCTCCTAAAATTACTCCTAGGTGTTCCTAGATCCCCTTACATGCTTTTAATAACTTTCCCTAAAATGAA
>JASDQU010323172.1:0-13007 GCA_032191745.1 Picea mariana
CATTACATGGTTTGTAATTATAAAGGAAATGATGGTTTGTAATTATAAAGGAAAGGCCTCCTAGGGCATATTTCCCAGATAATGTGGTTGCAGAACAAGCGCCAAAGGAACATGGAGCTGCAAATATTGAAGATCAAGTTAATGATCATATGGAAGAAGATGATCATGCAAATAACATGGTTGAAGATGATTGTACAAATACATTGATCCATGATACATTTAATGTTAGAATGGATGTTTGTGATGATCATGAAAATGACGACTTTGATGATGTTCATGATTTACCTCTACTTGAAAAGGCATATGAACCCCTTTATGAAGGCTCCAACATAAATCTTCTTTCTTCTATATTGTTGATAATGAACTTGAAGGTTAGGAATGGTTTTTCAAACACATCGATCACACATATGTTAAGGTATGTAATATATTTCATCGATTACATATATATGATCATGATACATGTTATCTTTGTTCCTTTAATATTTTTATTGTTAGTTCACCAGTAAAATTAATAAGGATGGAATATGTGTCATTAATATTCTTTATATTATATTAACCAGTCTTTTTTTAAATTTGTTGTAGGTTGATAGCTGAATATTTGTTACCATCATCAAATATTTCACCTCGCACATATCAAGATTTAGTTGCTATCATGAAAAATATTGGAATGGAGTATCAGGCAATTGATTCATGTCCCAATGATCATATTATATATTATAAACAATATGAATTTGAAACAAAATGCCCAGAATGTCATAGCAGTAGATATTGAACATATCAAGTAACAAAAAAGGTGCCTCACAAGGTTCTTCATTATATTCCCATTATTCCACGTTTGCAACGATTGTTTAGGTGCGAAAACATATCACAAGTTATGGATTATCATGCATGAAATAGAAGTGAAGATAACATTCTTCAAATGTCTGCAGATGGTTATGCATTTAGAGACATGGAGGAAAAATGGCCACACTTTAAATAAGAACCTCGTAATGTTAGGATTTATTTGGTAGTTGATGGCATCAATCCATTTGCAGAGATGATATCTATTTACTCAGTGTGGCTTGTTTTTGTTATCAACAATAACATTCCTCCATGGATGTCAATAAAGAGGGAGCACATAATGTTGGCAATTATTGTTCCAGGTATATATTTGTTTACAACAATTTTTTTAATGTAGTAGCATCTCATTTGTCGTATTTGTTTCATAATGTCATATATTTTTTTCATTTACTCATATATATTATTTATATATGTAAAATGGTTGTAATAATTACATATTGTATATGTTCAAATCAATTAGGTAAGCACCAAGTTAAAGATATGAATGTATATATCGAGCCTCTTATTGATGAGCTACTAAAGTTATGGAATGGCATCACTATGTATGATGTCTCTATATCAATAGGGAAAAGGTAATTTCAATTCCATGTAATGCTTGTATGGACAATTCATGATGCTCCAGGGCTAACACATTTTTTGTGGTATATAATTATAGCGTGCACTTTAATAGTATTTAATTTTATGAAGTTGATATATTAATCGTGCATGTTTTTTAAATAATCCATTCATTATATATAATTATAATTGACATAGTTAAAATCCATCTCTTGCGGGTCTTCAAACAAAGGGAAAATTTGCATGCCCGGTTTGTGGTCCGAAGATGAAATCTCGTTGTTCAAAAAGTTTAGGAAAGGAGGTGTTTGATGAGTATAGGCACTTCCTCTCTAAGAATCATAGGTATCGAACCATTGATAAACATCTTTTCAATGGCAAAGAAGAGACTTCATTAAAACCACAGAGAATGACACCTCACCTATGGAAGTTGCAATATAATAGAAATCGTCAAGGTACAGATCAAATTCTTTATCTATCATCTTATATGAAATGTTTTGAATTTTATTCTATTTATATTGTGTTTTCTTAATTTACTGTAATTTTGTAATTTCTTTAATGTCTATAATTCATGATGTTTGTGATCATGAAGGCATTAACATGCTTCCATGAGGAATGAAAAGTTATCACAAACAATTTAGTAGGTTTCCCTACTATGAGCACCTATAAATTGTTCATTTGTTTGATACAATGTATATAAGAAAGAATGTAGCTGAAACATTATGGCGAAAATTGGATGGAAGGACTGACAAAGAAAAAATTGTCAAAATTTGCAATGACATTCAGGAAGCCAATCATGCAATGAAAGATGTAATCCAATTAAATAGAGATGGATACCAAATTAATATAAGCTCACTTCCATGGTTATTGACAGAGCAACAAAGCAATGTTGTAAAAGAAGTCATACGAAAAATTAAATTTCCCATGGGATTTTGTTCTAACATAAATAATATCTTAACAAAGAAGGGTGAATTTGGGGAGGTAAAAACGCATGATTGGCATACCTTCATTAAGTTAATCATTCTGGTATATATATTTCTATATGTGTATACTGCATGTTGTTGGTGTTTTTTGTCTACGTTTGGAAAAACTAATGAAACATTTTTGTTGTTACAGTATGTTCTACCTCTATCTCTCCTAGACAACTTCGGCGATAATGTCAAAAAATTTATATATGATCTTGGAAAATACATGAGCTAAGTAGTGATTTTTTGCATGCATAAAGTGTCTGTTTAATTCATTGTAGAACTTATATTTGACATTTGTAATTTTACTAATTGTTATCTACTATATTGTTTATTTTCGTTAAATCTCATGATTTTCTTGCATCATTTGTAGATGGTTGTTATCTAAACAAATCCATAAAGAAGATATAAATTATTGGAGGAGATAAATTCCTCATCTAATGTGTGAAATACATATGTATTTACCTTCGATATTTTTCAATGCACAAGAACACTACCGCATACACCAAGTTGAGGAGATTGAATTGTGTGGACCTGTACACACAAGGTCAATGTGGGTGGTTGAGAGGCACTTAAAATTTTTGAAGGGTTTGGTTAGACAAAGAGCACATCCTTAGGGTTCTATGGTGGAGGTATATATGTTATACCAGACCATGGTGTATATTAGTGAATATATTCCTAATTTAGCATTTAAGATTGGTTTAGATCGACACATTTGTGATCCAAACTCCATTAACAAATTTGATGGGGAGTACCTGATGGGGAAAGGTAGATTGAGGAAGGTGAAAGGTAAGTATTAGATGGAGGATATCAATTATAATACATTTGGCTCTTGGTTTTTAAGTATATATTGTACTTATTGAAAGGTGTCGTCACTGAGCTGGAAGATTTGAAAGGCCAATGGGGTGCGATTTTCCAATAATATAATTGCAATTTGGTTAATGCACATCAATTCCTTCATACAAGCCCATGTCGTGTTTTTCAGGAAAAAAAAGCGAGAGAAGGAGAGTGGGGCTGGAGATTATCGCAAATTGGGTTGGGTGGTGTCAATTCATTTGTCGAGTTGTGGCAATGATATATTAGGGTGAACTAGAATGTTGAAAGATTTATATTTTGAAATGAATGAATGACATGTTATGAATGACATTAAATAATATTTATCTCTCTGTTGATAATGAAGAGAAGGTTGGTGACATACATAATTGTAAACTCTTTATCATTGTTAGAAATTAGAAATTTTTAAAGACAAATCATTTTCAAAGCTTCACACATCTTATTTGTACTATTTACCAAACCCTAGTTGCTATCGATTATCTTTAAAATGCAAACAAGTCAACAGTGGGGTGGGGCTCAAGACTTGAGATAGAGCTTGGGGTGGGGCTCAAGACTTGAGATAGAGCTTTAAGGATTTGTTTAATGCTTCATCATTGTCTTGTCATTTTTCATAACTGGGAAGAAATTTAGGGTTAATAGAGATAGCATTGTACCTATTTGTACATGTGATGTAGAAAATAAATATATGTGTCCCATAAAGTGGTTTTTTCATGAAAGACAATAAATCAAAATGAAAATGAGGATATTGTCGAGCGCAACTACCAATGTGATAATATGTGCAAGGAGGATAATATTGGCAAGAGGAAGCTCAAATAGAAATGACACCATTTAATAATTTCATATATGTGCCTCTTTTTTACTTGTATAAAATATTGAGGATCTTCATTCAATAAGCATGTCTTAGTTAAGATTTCTTGAAACCAAAATTTATTAGGTAAGTGGGGTGGAATGATAAAAAATAGATCTTTTATAGGACACAAGGAATGAAGTGAGAGAATGGGCATCCATCCCTTTGAAAAAAAATTGTTGTTCTAAAAGACCATGACTTAATAGTGAGGGAATTCTATTGAAGAATCCATTTGAGTCCAAAGTGTACTCAATCTTAACCATTTTTCTATAACCCATGTTGGAAGATCGAACCCATTATACTTCCTTATCACATTCTAACCTTACTAGTTCGTATAAATATTTTACATTTTTTATCTCAACAATTCCATAATGGTGGAACTATTGAAAGCTTTAGTAGGTTGCCAAGGGAGATGGGAATTGTGTAATCATAGATCACACCAAAGGGGTTCTATCTATGGAAAAGCTCCCAAAGGTGGAAATCTTCTTACCCAAGTGCAGAGTATTCCTTTGTTGTGTCTTTTCCAACTCTAACTCTAGATGTCTTCTATTGAATATAGCATCTCTCATATTGCCTTTTGCACACTTGCTCATGTTTGCTCATATATATCTTTAAGACCCTCCTTCTTGTTGGGGGTGGGGGACCTTGGATTTACAGAAACATATGAAAGGTAGAGACAATTCACACGTAAATATGATCCAAGTGGATATCGATGGCCACCCACCTAGTCCACTAGCTCAAGACACAATTTTCCATCTTGGTAGTTTTTCTACAGTTTTTCAGGTCCTGAATTTTTGGGGTCGTTTAGAGGCCCTAAACGACATTTTTTTGGCGCGACAGTGCCCAATAGCTAGCCAAAGGCATGTAATAGGCCATTTGAAATGTGTACTTATCAGCTAGACCTTTTTGACAGTATATTGAGCGCCCCTAACGAATATCGTATGCAAACGTTATGCCCTGGAAAGAATCGTTCAGGCTCTAGGGAACCCAATTGCATATATGCACAAACTATCATCCCCAGAATGATGGCCAAATTGAAGTTGTTAACAAATGTTTGGAAACATATTTGTGGTGTTTTGCATTTGACAGACAAAATCATTGGGCTCAATGGTTACCCCTAACTGAATGATGGTACAACACTTCTTACCATACAACTACTCACATGAATCCTTTTGAAGTAGTATATGGAAAAAATCCATTGTCAGTTCTCTCATACATGTCAGGTGTCTCAAAGATTCAGGAGGTTGAAAAAAATCATATATTCCAAGAGGTCATTCTTCGTACCCTCAAAGAAAATTTGGTCATGGATCAGAATCACTTGAAACAACAAGCATATCAAGCATATTAGGGTCATTCCAAACACCAATTTGTTGAAGGGACTAGGTGTTTCTTCATCTGCAACCTTATAAACAAACTTCACTCAAAGTTGAACACTGTCAGAAACTTGCTCCCAAATTTTATGGTCTGACAGTAGTTAATAAGACCTATTTAATAAATGTGAACAAGTCAATGTAAGAAGACATAATAAAAGATTCTTCTTCTAGAAATACCTTCCTCTAGAATATACTTTAGAAGATAGAATTAGTATAAATAAGAGTAGGAGGCATGAGAAATCCTTGTCTTGGGAATTATTGCAATAGAGCATTTCTTTGTTGGAGGTTCCCCCCTCGAAGAGGCAAGTGAACATTGTTTTATTTCATTAAAGGTGTCATGTTTTGTTGTGGTTCTCTACATTTGTTGTTATGCTGGTATTTTCTGTAGTATTTATGCTTTCTAATTAATATAATAGATCTGGTACATAACATAAATATGCATCATCCTTATACAATTCTTTCAAATTATCAAAACCCAAGACATTCACTTGGACTTCCTACAAAATCAAGCTTCTCCTGCTCAAAGCATATGAAACTTTGTTAGACTTCCCACTTATATTTTTGGGAGCAAAAGTAAAATTCTACAAAAGCTCAACCCACTTGACATGCTTGTGATTCAACTTTGTTTGATTGTTGATGAATTGTAAGGCATGGTTGTCCGTACACAAAACAAACTTATTGGGAATCAAATAGCGTCTTTGTTTCTTCAATGCTTGAACAAGAGCATAAAATTTGTTATCATATGAGTATTTATTTTTAGCATCATTAAGTTTTTCACTATGATAGGCAACTAATTTACCTTCCTAACTCAAAACAACACCAATAGCAGTCCCATTAGCGTCACATTTAACTTGAAAAAGTTTATTAAAATACCATAGGACCAATATAGGTTGTTCTTTTATCTTCTTCTTAAGAAATTTAAAACCCTTTTCATCTTCCTCAATCCATTGGAAGGGTTGTTTGTTTCCTTTAATTGTCTCCATAATTGGAGCACAAATTCTACTAAAGTTTTTATAAATTTCCTATAAAAACTTTCCAAAAAAAAAATATTCTTACCTCAAAAACACTCCTTGGAGTAGGCCACTCTACTATGGCTCTAAATTTCTCTAGATCCATATTCAAAACTTATTATGGTATGGCAAAACCCAAATATACCTTTTTTGTCTTCATAAAAGTGCACTTCTTCAGATTCACTAGTAACTTCTCTTTTTGCAGCTTATTGAAAACCAATATAAGATGTCTAATATGTTCTTCCTTGTAGTGGTTGTAAACTAAGATATCATCTAGGCAAACAATGAAAAGTTTACCTGTAAAATATTTAAGTACTTCATTCATAAGCTTCATGAAAGTATTTAGAGAATTTGTCAACCTAAATGGCATCACTAACCATTCATAAAGTCCATATTTTGTCTTAAATGTTGTTTTCCATTCATCACCCTCTTTGAATCTAATTTGATGATATCCGTTTTTCAAATCTATCTTAGAAAAATACCTTTCACCACTAAAAGAATCCATCAAATCATCCATACGAGGAAAAGAGAATCTATACCTAATTGTGATCTTGTTGATGGTCCTGGAATATTTATGCATCCTCCATTTTCCATCTTTATTTCGACTTGACACTCTAGGAAAAACACATGGACTTAATCTCTCTCTTACAAGTCCTTTATCAAGCAACTCATGCACCTGATTTTTAATTTTGTCATTGTCCCTTGGAGTCATCCTATAATCTTCTTTGTTTGTTAGACTAGATGCATGGATGAGGTCATTGTGATGGATAATGTTTCTTATTGGCGGTAACTCTTTAAGAAAATAATACACAAATATATTGGCAAATTCATCTAATAATTTTTAATTTCTTCAAGAAAATCAGTTAGTTGGGTGCTAGTAAGAACTACTCTCAGTTTGCAAATCAAAGAAAAAATTACCTCATCATTTATGATTTGATGCAAGAATTCTTTGCCACCAACCATTAGCACTTTAGGAGTATCCTGTTATGTTACTCCTTCATCCTTCATTAGTACGAGTGTATGCTTCTTCCCATCTTTCACAAAAGTATAAGTATTTTTCCTCCCATTGTGAACTACATTCCTATCAAATTGCAAAGGTCTAACCAAAAGAACATGACATACATACATAGGCATAACATCACAAATTTCCTTATCCTTATAACTTCCAATCTGGAACTCTAGTTGGCACTAGTCATTTACCAAGACTTGATGTCCTTTCTACAACCAAGACACTGTAAGGATTTGGATGAATTGTCTTCTTCAAACCCAACTTATCCACCATCTCTTTAGACACCACATTGTCAATAATTCCACTATCTATGAAAACTTTGCATCATTTACCATTTGACTTACACATAGTTCTGAATAAAGTCTTCCATTGGGAAGGTTCTTGGATCTCCTTGTTCGGATTTAGTAGAACTCTCTTGATCGATAGGGATTCTCCAACTTCAAGAACATCTTCTTGTGGAGTTGGATTCACATTGTCCCCATTTTCTTGTGCAACATGTGCACTTGACTTGTAGAATCATTTTCTGGACATTCATAAGATTTATGACCATATGTATTGCATTTATAACATCTTGCTTGAAAATCTCTTCCTCTACCTCTAGAATAATATCTTCTACCTCTAGAAAGATTACCTCTACTTGAGTGTTCATTTTGTCTTGAGTTGTTTCCTCCATCTTTCTATCTGTGTGCTTATCCTTGTCCACTTTATTGTCCTCTTACTCTAGGACTTCTACCTTTTCCTCATTGACTTTTCTTCCTTGCCAACTTCTTTTTAGCTTTTAAGGAAAACTTGTATGCCTCTTCCACTATCGATAGAGACAAAAGACTGATCTCATCTTGTATATCAAATCTCAACCCATTGATATACCTGGCTACCTTCTCTAGAGTCTCTTCTATATATCCAACTCTGATGTTTATCCTATAAAATTCCTCAATGTACTCTCTAATAAACAATAGTTTTTGTTTTAAATTCTACATTTATCTAAATAAAGTAAGATGGTAATCTTTGGGCATAAATTTACCTTTTAATTTTGCCACCATTATGTCCTAGTTGTTAATCTTTGTTTTTTCCTTGTTCTTCCTTTCAACCTATACTTCATCCCACCAGAGAGATGCATGACCCCACATTCCGGTCACAACAAATTTAACTCTCTTGTCCTCATAAACATTCTCACAATCAAAATACTTGTTCATAGCATTGATCCAGTCAATCAATTCCTGAATGTTCAAGTTTCCTTCATACATAGGCACCTCCATCCTTGGTCTAGTACTCGCTCCCAAGATTGATCTGAGCAATCTCACTTGTGCATTTTCTTCTACAAGTGAGCTACTTCATCCTCTAGAAGTTCTTCTCTTTCACTAGCATCTCCTATGTTAACTCCTTTATGCAGTGCCATCTCCATGGCTTCCATATATGCTTCAAGGTTCCTCATTTCCTCAAGCAATTTAGCATTAGAGACTAGCCTTCCATGACGTCGGGATCTGAATGCCATCTCTTGAAAGAGAAAATCTTCTACGGTACTTTGTGGAGAGTAATGGGCTAGTAATGGGCTCTGATACCAAAAATTGGTGTAGGGGAAGGAAGAACCTTCCCATCCAAGCTTACTAAATGTTCATTTGGTGTAGAAATTTCAACCTTTAAAACATGTAAGAGATTTTCAGGATTTTGATCCACTCCTTCAAACAATTGACCACACCCATATATTATGTCAGTTCAGCTGGAATGATACATTGCTATCCTTTGTTGAGGAAAATGCAAATCATGACCATGCTACAAGCCATGATTTCAACACTCTGATCTGTGTTTTTCCTTATCAATTCCACTTAGAACAAATTTGACCTCAATTTCAAATAAATGATGAGTTGGGCAGAGGTTCGACCCTCACTGGACATTGTCTTTACTCTCAAATCGAAGCCTCAAGTATTCATACTCTAGGATCAAATATCTAACTTGCAAATTTGTGAGTCGTTCTACATTTTCATACATCAGAGTTTTGATTCAATTGGCTATTGATGAACCCGCACAATTAAAATTCGACTACATGTAACAATATTATTTACAATTTCATTGTTCGCCACAGTTATCAGAGACGAATTTCTCTCAATGACAAAGAATTTGCTCAGATGCAACCATTCAATAATGGATTCACAATTCTAGTTAAAATGCAACAAAAAATTAATGAAAAATAGAAATTTACAGTCACAGGTATTGATTTGACAAATGGGAGAGTGAATTTAGTCTTGCAACATATAATCTCATTAATCCCCTCGTATAATGTATTCATGCTACAACCAATAGAATTTAATAGAATTTATACAGTTTGACGAGGAAGATGACTCAAATCCATATATCGGACTGAGATCTTTCATTATTAGAAAATATCAAATCAAACTCCTAACTTTATTCTAACAATCCAGATTCATACTAAAACTAGCTGATCAGGGGATCAAATTTTGCTCAATTTTCAAAGTGCTCAAAATGCGACGAAAACAATGCCATTGTGTCTGTCTCGTCTTCTTGATTCCGGTGGTATATTTACTTTCTCAAATGGAGTCCGTATGAAGGAGATATCGCGATCTGTCCGCCAAGCCAAACAAGCAAAATTTTTAGATGCTGACTGTACCTGTCCGTACAGTCCGTACAGTGACGTTGCAGGACCGTACAGGCCGTACGGTGATGACGTGGCAGTTATTTATTGGTTGGTTGCTGGTGTATTGGATGGTGACACGTGTCCGGTTGGTGGCGAGTAATATGAGGACACGTGGCCCAATCCCTGGGCGCCACATGTCCCCTCATTATTGTTTATATGGTTGTATAAAATTGTATGGGGAGTCCGCGGGGTTCGACCCCCGGACCTCCGCCAACACTAAAGACTTCATAACTCTCCGCTAACCAAAGTACCGCCATTTGTGCCTTGTTAACTATACCACAAAACATATATTTAAGTTTGAATGTTATGCCAACGGAAAAGGGGGTCGGGCCGGGGCTTAGCCCCGACCCGTGGACGTATTACATCACATATGACCCAACATATATGCAATAGCTCGAATGTTTTGGCGCACGCGCACATTTCATTATGTTACATTGTATTGCAATACATTGCATTGCAATGTATTTCATATATATATTATATGTGTTGGCGTAGGGTTTGAAACCACGACCTGTGGCTATGTAAATGTGTGTTAAATGTTGGCGCGGGAACCAAACGTAAGTTGCACAGTTTCAAACGATTTAACCACCTTTATGCCTTGCGCGTGGTCCTATGGCCATATGCCCAGGTGCCGAGGCGGTTAGGGGCTGGAGGTGCCTTAACCGTCCTACGGTTTGCACCGTTGGCGCGGTTGCACCCAGTGCCAGGTTTTTACGCTTAAAAGAGTGTGTGAGCCAGGTTTGTCAAGGGGGAGTGCGAATTTTAGAACCAGAGACAGCAAGCTTGGAGAAGGAGACTTCAAGGAGGCCTATCTTTCTCATTTTTCGACCGTTTCAGGTGCCGAAAGAGCCTAGACAGGGGTTTTGGGATGCTGGGAAGCCATTGGAGCAGTCAGTTTGTCAGTTCGAGCATTGTAAGACATGTTTTTGAGCACTTTTTGAGCAATTAATAATAATGATCCATTGGAAGTTGGACCGGGAGATGTAGCCCATAAGAGGGGTGAACTCCTTTATCAATTGTTGTGCACATGTGTTTATGTTCAATGTTTATGCTGCTGTCTATGTGTATTTTTTATAAGTAATCCTTAATTTATGTGTTTCAAATTGATCCTGTTGCTTTAAACACATAACATTTCACTTGCAATAATTATTCAAGTTTTTCAAGTCATCTTCATTTTTAGATCAAGTTGGTATCAGAGCACTGGTTTTGAAGACTTGATTGTTTGCAAGTTTTGTTTCTGATGCTCACAAGGTTGAAACTCACAAGAGGAGAAGGTCAACTTGTGGAGCCAAGTTCTTATCCGACAAGGAGGAAGCAGTTTCATTCACCGCAAGTGGCAGAGAGACGTTCACCAAGCATGGCTCATGCAGAAAGTCATGAACGTGTTCCGGACGAAGAAGAAGATCTCAGGCAGACTGTCATAGAGTTGAAAAACATGATGAAGATCTTGTTGGAACGGACCATAATGTCACAGGGTGAAGGCTCCAACCCTTCAATGCATCAGGGAGGCGGTGGTGACAAGACTCCAGGCGGAAATGGAGGGAATGGTGCTTCTCCACCACCCTCTCCTTCTCCATCATCTTCTTCTTCTTCTTCTACCAGTTCGAAACATCTTCCCAATGGGCATGGTAAAACTCCTTCGCAAATTCCTTCATTAAATCTTGATATAAAATTTGAGTTGCCACTTTATAATGGAGAAGTTAACGCTGAAAAGTTAGATAACTGGATACGTCAAATTGAAGTCTATTCTAGAATACAAAAGATTCAAGATGATGAAACCAAAATTCAATTAGCTTCATTAAGATTAGATGGTTCAGCACTTATTTGGTGGGAATCTAAGACACAGGAAGAAATGAAAAATAATGGAAAAATTTTGCTTTCTTGGAATGATTTCATAATAGCAATTAAAAAACAATTTTATCCATTAGCATATAAACAAAAGGCAACCATGGAATGGCGGAATTTTAGACAAGCAAAAGGACAGAATGTACAAAGTTTTACTCAGGAGTTTAGGAGAAGAGCTTTGGTTTTGGGAGTTGATTTGTTTTCACAGGAAACATTGCTCAAATATATTGGTGCTTTGCATAGTTATATGAGGCATACTATACTTATGTTTAATCCCACGAATCTAGATGAAGTTTGTGTACAGGCTACTCATTTGGAAGCAAGGGGAAAGAACGATACTCATGAGGGTTTCAACAAGACATACAGCCAGGGAGACAAAGGGAAGAAGAAATTCAAAGGAAATGGCAGGAAGAATGCTGCCGTGAAGAAGGAGGGAGAAAATTTCACATGTAAACACTGTTCAAAGGATGGCCATGATGAAGACCACTGTTGGAAGCTTCATCCTGAACGCAGACCCAAGAAGTTTGGCAACAACAATAGAGGGAAGTCAAAGACTGTTGTGACTGCTTTACAAGATTTGGGTTCGGATTCTGGTGATGAGACGAAGATCACAGCGATGGGTTACCAAGGTAATAATTCTGTTGCAAGTACTAGCTCTTCAAGTAATGCTCATGTCGATGTAAATCAACAAGAGAAAACGAGAATTGAACTTATTCATATAAGGGTTGTTTCAAAACATACTAAGATAGATACGTTGTTTGATTCGGGGTCACAAGAAAATCTTATTTCAGAAGAGACTGTAAAGAAACTTAAGTTGGAAACCAGTCCACATCCTAAGCCATACCCTCTTGGTTGGATATGTGATAATGCTAAGTTACAAGTAACGAGGAAGTGTAAACTTAGGTTCACTATAACTGCCAATTTTGTTGACGAAGTAGAGTTGGATGTGATTCCGTTGGATATATGTGGTATTGTTTTGGGAAGTCCTTATTTGTATGATAGGAAGGCTATTTTCTATCGTCAGGAGAATAAGTATCATTTGTTTAAAGATGGGGTTGAGTATGTTGTCAGAGCTCACACTA
>JASDQU010323173.1:0-11694 GCA_032191745.1 Picea mariana
AAATTCGGTGAGGAATGGTTGAATCTGTAGATTTGAGTGACTAAGTTTGTATAATCCTAGTGTCTCTGAGGTTTATCAGCACACTGAATCTATTTATGCATTCAAAAATACAATTTAAACAACAGAAAATAGAGATTTTGTCCAGATTTACATGGCCTGATTCCGCTCAAAAAAATCAAAAGGTAGAAAGATTATCCAATGCCCCTTCAACATGCCATACCTTCAGAGCAACATTTGTGAATACTCGTTTATCCAATGCCCCTTCAACATGCCATACCTTCAGAGCAACATTTGTGAATACTCGTTTATCCAATGCCCCTTCAACATGCCATACCTTCATAGCAACACTTGTGAATACTCTTTCAAAACCACCGTATGTAATAAGGTCATAGTATGAATAAAGCTTTTGACAGTTTTTTGGCTATTTTTTTTGTTTGATTTTGCTCGAAATTATGAATGGTTGGATTTGCCGATTTGAGTGGTTAAGTTTGTATAATCCAAGTGCTTTAGGGGTTTTTCAGCAAGCTGTATCCATTTATGCATTCAAAAATAGAATTTAAATAAAAGAAAATAGTGATTTTGTCTAAATTTACATAACCGACCAAAAAATCCAAAAAATAGAATGTTTAACCAAAACCATGTTAAAATGTTAAAAAACTAATATTAACTGAGATTATATATATATATATATATATATATATATATATATATATATATATATATATTTGAGATAGTATTTTAATGCATATATCTTTATTAATAGTTTACTAGTTTTTTTTAAGTGTATAACTTGAAACTTCATTAAATTTTTTGGTAAATGAATTTAGTTTTGATATCAAATAATACATACATGTGTTAAAAATAATGTTTTTCAAATTTTTTCTTATAAATAAAATAAAATATTGTAAAATATATTATTTTATCTTCTATGTGTAAGGGCTAAGAAATTTAAACAAGGCAATTACTATTTGAGGAGATGAAAAAAGAAATATTGTTATGTGTAAGGGTTAAGAAATTTAAATAAGGTAATTACTATAATTCTTATAAGGATACGAAAAAAGAAGTTGAAAAGAGAAGTAGTAGGTATTTATTTTATGAATATATTAAAATAATTTATTGTTTTTAGTATTTATTTATTTTTTTTAAAATGTATTTGTATAGATTTATATTAATAGTTAATATAGACTAAGTTAATTATGTTATTAAATAATGTTTTTTTGTTACAATGAAAGATGGATATAAATTTTAGTTATGGAGATAATTCTACTAAAATTAAAGTATTGTGTATGGTGGAACAATGTTCCTATCGTTTTTGTACAATTCCAAATTGATTTAGATTGTTAAAAAATTGATTAGAGTTTTAAATGGATAAAAAAACGATGTGTATAGTTGCATTCCAATCAATAAAATTGAAATTTGTTACAAGATTAGAAGACTAGTGCCAATAAGTATAAAATTTTGAGTAGAAGATCAACAACAAAGTTTTTTACATTGAAAGGTTGAACAAGTGGCTTTGGATTGTACAAGTGCACATCTTTCAAAATCCACAATGACATATTTATTCTCCTTGGATGCTCTTATTCTTCTTTATTGTTCAATGCCCATAACCTTTTAAAACATGGTTACATTTGTAGTAGTCCGTACAATTGCATTGACATGACATGGCTAGTCATATCCCCCAACTCTACTATATTGACTAACATGACATGGCTAGTCATTTGTAATAATCCATACAATTGCATTGACATGACATGGCTAGTCATATCTCCCAACTCTACTATATTCACTGACATGACATGGCTAGTCATATCACCCAACTCTACCATATTGAGAAGCTGTATGTATTCTCCCCATCAATTCCATGACAAAATCAAAGATTTGAACAATATTTAGAAATTGAGAATTCATCCAAGACATGAAAAACTACCTAATAAAAAGATTGTCTAATAAATCTTTATGATGTAAAACCAAATAAAAAATCATGAGAATATGTCCTGCTCTATAACATACTAAAAACAACTTATCTCTGATTAATTTTTTTATTTACTTATTCCTTTGTGAAAAAAAAGATAAAATATAATCTTAAATTTCAAATAATAAATTTATGTTTATTTATTTTTTGTTGACTATACTATCTGTGTATGTGGTTGAGATGCCATAATCCATAGATATTGGAACCTGTAACTTTCACTTAAGACGTATCTTAAAAAGAAACTCCCTTAGAGACTACTTTAAATTTGGAAAACATATTCATTTATTTTATTATCATTAAACATTTTTAAATTTTTATTTTTTATTTATAAATTTTATATTTTTTTAATTTAATTTATAAATCTCATATAAATTTACACATCTATCTACATTTCAGAATGTGACTTTTATCATCCACTTTGTAAAACAAATAAAATCATTTGGTTGATCAATGTCTAAATGGTTTGGATTTGCATTTAAAAATAAAATTTAAAACTAGTAAGGAGTTGTCAAAACCACCATCAAATTTAATGGGTAGTTTAGTTTTGAAATTCCATCAAATTTAATTAGTTTTGAAACTCCTTATTGTAATTTGAGTTTTTGACTGGTAGTTTAGTTTTGAAATTCTTTACTTTAAAAAGATTAAGAAAAAACAATATTGTGATGCATATGTTCCCCTAAAAAAAATATGACATAAGTTAAGTACGTAGAAAGAAGACAAAGCTTCATACTTCAAGTGAGATTCCAAGCGTATGGACCAGAAATGTAATACATGCAAACGAAATTTAATAATAATCCTTACAGCACCAAAGATTTCGTCAGTCGGGTAGTGATTTATGGTACTAATTTCCTATGAAGACTCGAACTCGGGACCACTGGTCATAATTAACTAGAGGACATTAAATGCCTGCCACCTTGTAAAAACCGGCTGTCACCTGTCGTTATTTGGGACGCGCTGGTTATAGCCAGTGACATGGTCGCGCTCGGCGCGCTCACATGTGATTCTGCTCCGCTCGAGATTCCGAGAAAGGTAAAGGAAAAATACTGTCCCCAGCAAATATGACGTCACGAAAACGACAGCCGGTGGGGCTAACGGAAAATTCTATAATCGAGAACGAACGGCCACTGACGGAAGTGGGCCTCTAGAAACTGTGCTAAGCCTCGGACAGTGGACCGCAGAGTACAGAGTGGAGTCAGTGGAGGGTGGACTGTACAGTACGGTGTGTTAATTAAATTAAAGAACTAAGTAAATAGGGGCTTGTCCTGTACAGTGTATACCCCATTTGCCTTTATTAGCTCCTCCTCTTCGCAGGCAGGCAGTGTGAGCAGATGCTGTGTGTGAGGAATCGATCGTTCATCAGATGCGGTGACGAAAAGCCACGGTGGATCGTCTGCAGTGTGTGGACAGACTCATGAAGAAGAAGAAGAAAATGAGTTTTAAGCAGCTGAATGTTTGAGGATCACTTGCGTTTTGATAGTTTAGCGGCAGTTCCTCTAGATCTGGAGGTGGAGTTGGCATTTCCCGAGATTTTGAGCGAAGAAATGATGCGTTATCCAGGGAAGCGCCCGTGCCCCCGTCCTCGTCCCGCCGCCGCTCCTATTAGACGAACCAGCAGCACGGCTATGCTCGATTCGGCTCTTAACGTCGACCACGATGACAGATACAAGCAGCCGCCGGAGGACGGTGGCGCTTCTCGGAAAGCGGCGGCGGTGACGAGCCATGTTCATGTTTTTCCTGAGGCTGCCTACTTTCTCCAAGCGTGCTTTCTGTGCAAACGCCGTCTCGGCCCCGACACGGACATTTACATGTACAGGTACCCGTCACTCTGTCTCTTCTAATAAACCAGAAACTCTGTTTAGATCGGCCAGTGTAGTTATTTACTATTTTGTGTTACGATCTTTTTTTTTTTTCCAGGGGTGACGCTGCGTTCTGCAGCGCGGAATGCCGCCATGAGCAGATTGTGATAGACGAACGTAAAGAAAAATGCTCCACAGAGGTGAGAAAGATGAAGGAATCATCGGCTCCCGCTAACAACCGTCAGAGTTCCTCTACTAATCAGAGCGTCCGAGCCGGGACAGTCGCCGCAGCCTAACAAGAGCCCACTGTTCATTACAGGCTTGGTGAAAGGGATTAGATCGGATAGGAAATGGCTGGTTGATGTACTATCATGCAATTAGCAGTTTCAATCCAAATGTTAACTGGGTATTGAATATGATCTTGCTGTATTAATAATCTGATTTGTGTTTTCGATCTTGTCTTGGGTATCATCGCCTGTAGGCGTTACTGCCCTTACAGTGAATTTTCTGTTGCATAATAATTAGGGTTCATCCAGTATTATTGGATATTCATGATGTGTGTTCTGTCAATGTTCAGTGTGCCGTATATTTTGATGAAAAACGTAATGGGATGAAGAAATTATGATACTCTGGGTTTCACATGCAGTACTTGCTTGTGGGTCATGTCTATCTTTCTGTTTTTTCATTATCTCACAAACCGTCTTCCGCATTATCAGAAAGATCCGGCCAAAAGGCCTTCCTGAGTCTCAGAATATTATAATGGAAGAAAGATTCTTTTGGCTGAAAATCATTTAAATTTGTTGAGGATCTGCGGTTAGTTCAGATCGCTCGGAGTCTATTTAGCCTGTTTTAGATGGGCTCTTATTTAAAGTTACCCGGGCACTGATTATTCTGCGTAATGCACTCATATCTCTGAATTTGAAGCTTGATACATTGGTAGGGTATGAAACGTCGATTAACTCATTTTATCCGAAGTAATTTAGCGTTTTTTTTACAACTTCCAATTTTTTAAAATTTCAGAGAGATAAATTGAGTTGCAATTTCGAACAAGTGCATTTTCAACTTCGAGATTTTGCATTCTTAAATACTTCAAAATTTGTACTTCGACTTAAGAATTTAATTGCTTTTAAAATGTGATAAGTCAAAATTAATTTCAGTTAATTATAATTTCTGGTGTTTAAAGATTTTGATGGAATAAATTATAAAAGTGGATATGGGAGAAATTGGGGTAGCTCATTATTAACTTGAACAGTAAAAGGATTGAAATACAGAAATCAGTGTGTAAGGTTGTCTGTCTATAGGTTATACAGTTTGAGTGGGCTTAATGATTAAGAATATGTGTTTTCTCTTAAGAGGTCACATGTTTCAGGGTCTCTTGTCCCTTTGATGTGCTGGCTTGGCGGTTGACTTTTTATAAAAAGTTAATTTTTTTTAAAGTATGATTAAGTATAAGTATCTCATAAATTCATTCTTTTGTTGCCAAAAAAAACTAGAATAAAAAATAATTATTATAATTTGGAAAAGAAAATATTTTAAAAAGATGAGAATAAATAATAATTGTTATGATTTGGGAATTTTTTTATAAAATTGAAAATTAAAAACGATTGGGATGATTTTGAAAAACCTTTTAAACAAAGTTTGTGATAAATTTGGTATCTCAAGCCTATCATAATTTAATTTATATTATTATAATGCATTCCTCATGGATTTATTGGGTTTTGCTATTTCTTTTGGAGTATCCACTTTAAAGCTATTTCACTCGTTAGAACACTGAAAATGCGGACAACGAATTTAATAATGTTGATAGGGACGGATAACATTATTGTTGACCAATCTGAAATCAAAATAACCAAAAAAAAAAAATGAGATTTATAAATTTATATTTAAAAAAATATAAAATGAAAATCATAAAAAAATATATATACAATCCTCATCAAATAATTTTCATTTGACGAACAGATGGAATCTGAAATTCCTGACCTAACACACAACCCTTCTCAAATTTTCATTTGTCGACAGATGGAATTTGAAATTCCTGACAAACTAACACTGTCTAAATTTAACAAACAAATGGATTGAATTTCCAGGCCTGCCAACACTGTGAAAAGTTTTCCATGGCCGGCGTAAGTAACGACTTTGGCAAAAATACGTTTGGAATTATCTGTACTTTGGAGTAAATGTCGGTCGATGCCCTAGAACGACACAACTTACCCAATACGGTCTAAGCTAGATTAAAGATTATTAGTAATTTCACTTGTAAGTATTATATCTCGATTGAGCACCTGAGTGGGTCCAATGGTTAAGAACATGTGTTATCTCCGCCTAGGTCACAAGTTCAAAAACCGGCGGGGGGTAGGGATGTTCATATTAACCCCTTGTGACAAGGTTGGAAGGGTAGACGACCCCTGAGATAGAGGTTCACTTGGTGGGGTTCACTTCAGTGGGCCTCGGGACGTCTCGACCCCTGCTGAGTCACAAGTTACTGGTATATCTGGCTTGCGGGCTGTTGGATATACTCTTGAGAGGTTGCTGTTCCCATGATGGCTTGCGGGCTGTTGGATATACTCTTGGGAGGTTGCTGTTCCCATGGTCACATATTGATTAAGTATTATATCTCCTTGTAATTGTAATGATGTTAACATATTGCTTAATATAAAAGATCTCTTAATATATCTGTTATGTAGCTCTGTTATGTAATAAGGTAAAGGTTTTGTTTCCCTGATAAAAAATTAAAAATTTCTATTGTGTAATATGGTAAAATAGTCAAATTTGTTTCTTATGAACTTAAATTTTATCTATTATTATTATACTTTTATCTATTAATTTTTTTAAAAGTATTCTCAATTATAGCATATTATATTGATTTACCTTAAATATAATGTTTTTATAATGATTAAAAAAATATTTTTTTTGCCATAGTTTTACAATTAATTAGGAGTGCAAAGGTGGTGTTATATTTGATTCTAAAAGACATTACAAATAATTAGGAGTGGCAAGGGTGGTGTTATCTTTGATTCCAAAAGACATTAGAAGTTACTAAATGACAAATAATATGGTAGAAGTGATGATGGTGTATCCCAGAATCAATCTCCTCAAAGACCTTGTAAGAGTTGGAATTGGAGTTGCAGTTATACATGTCTCCACTATAATCATCACAATCAAAACTTCAAACCAAGACAATCTCCCCCCAAGCCCCCTCCTTGTCCCCTTTGGAACACATTTATTTAAAAATGTGTTTTCTTTTCAACACTCACCTCATTTTTCCTAGTCAAGCATCAATTCAACTACAAAACAAACAAAATGGAAAACCAAGGTACCACTATTTTAGAAGGATCCTTTAGTGTTTGGAACTAGGGGGGTGTAAGATCCTCTTGCACTCCTTATACCATATGACCTTTGAATCTAAGTGAATTAAGGTGGGGGGGCTTGGTGTCACTCTCCTCGCCCATGGAAAGAGAAATTTGGTCCCTTAAAACTTTAGCTCTTCTCATTGGTCATGGAAGGGAAGGATAAATGCTTGATAAATGGGAAGGCTATGACATAATTCTTGTTCCTTGAACTCTCCTCCACCGTGTTCAATCCGAGCTTGTTCGAAGATCTTTTCTCTTGCTATGACATGGATAGCTTTGAGTTCGGAAGTGTTTTGGCCCCATCAAGAAATTATTGTAGCTTGTATGTATTGGTCGCCACTCATTACGCTGGAACTCTATAAACCATCGCCTCACACTTTCCACTATGTCTTGATCCACCTATAGCTCTTCTCAACAAGCAGTTGAACCCATCCTTGACTTTAAGGAAATTTTTCCTAGACCTAGTCTTGGATTTCATTATGAATCGGGTTATCCTTCAAATGGACTAGCGCTTGTGTTTCCTGGCTATGGTCGGATATGTTCATGAAGTTGAAAAATAAGTGGAAGGGTGTTTGGCCCATAGTCGCCTTGTGGTTCACGACGAATTGAAAGTTGTTGCACAAAGAGAGGCATGAAGAGAGCAAGTTGAAGTTAAGCTAATCAAAAAGACATATTGTATATGGAAGTTTCCTAGCATATCCTCGCTTTACAATATTAGGGGATAACAAATTTGATAATATTCACCTCTGTTCCTATTGTCTTGTTGTATAAATCTAATATCTCTTTGAATTTCTCTACTTCTCTTATAGTCTCTGCCCCAAAAAGAATAACAACATCAACGAATAATAGGTGAGACAATGATATTAAGGACCCTATTTTTATTCCTTAGATAAAACCATCTCTTTTGTATGCTACTATTAATATACTCAATCCTTCTATCACCAATAGGGATGGGAAGGGGGACATGGGGCAACCTTACCTAATACTCTGGAAGAATAGAAATACCTCAAGGCTGATCCATTTGCAAATGAAGTTGAAGATATGCATCCCAAGATTAGTTTACCATTTGGATACTCATTCTGACCATTTGAATTAATATGAGCCTTAAATATATCTTGTTGACCTTGTCACGGGCTTTATTCAAGTCAGGTTTCATAACCATATAAGGTAGATTCTTCGCCTTAATTATGTGTAGCCTTTATTGGGCAATACACACAACATCATGTATTTTTCTGTTATGCAAGAAAAATAAAGATATAGGCATGAATAAAAATAAAAATTATCTTTATTCTATGATTACTTCTGAGAGTATTCCTTTAAGCATGCTTGCCATAATTTTAGTGATAATTTTATATGCAATTTTACATAAAGATATAGGCCTGAATTCATCCAATACTTCAAGGTCATTTATTTTAGGAATTAAAGCTATGTATGTGGCATGAAAACCCCTCAAAACTTTCCCTAACTTTTGGATTCTTCAATTTCCATCAATAGATCTTCCTCTAGTATTTCATAAAAGTCGAGGAAGATTTCCATTGTCCAACCATCTAGGCGTGGAATTTTTTATTTCTTAAAAGATTGGAGAATTGATTTCAATTCCACTTTTGTGACTCACTACTACAATACAAGGTTTGTAGCATCACTTTTAGCATTGTAGCTTTGTGTATTTTTTCTAGAAAAGAATTCAAGTTTCTATGATGCAAAACATGATAGAAGAGGGGATGCCGTATTTCACATTGTAGTGTCACTTTTTGCATGGATTTTTTTTGAAGGATGCTTCTATGGGAATTGTATTAGCGACAAAATTTCAATGAATTTTTTTTTTTTGAGTCAATATAATGTCGTTTTGTGTCACTTAATACTGCAAAAAAAACTCAAAAAACCACGTTTACATCACATTGTTTTTCAAGTATGTATTATTTGTGTCATGTTAGCATCACAATATGTCGATTTGTGTGTCGATAATATGTATAAAGAATAATTTTGCATCGATATAGAGTTGATTTGAGATGAGTTCATGTTGTTGTTACATCAAAATATAAAAGGTGTGTGTTATATTGCATCTTCTTAAAAAAAAAATCAACAGTGTAATAAATAAATTGTGTGGAATTAACGTAAAAAATCCATTGTTTCAACATGAAATTTGCAACGTAATTATATTTAATGTTTTAATTATTGTTTATTATTTAATTGATATTTTTGAATATTAATAATTTAATATTAATTAATTATTAAATATTAGATTTATAATATTTAAACATTAATTAAATTCGTGATTAGTATTAGTCTACTTTACAACATATTAATCATGAGAGAAAAAACCATGTGTTTTTTTATTTTTCCAAGGAAAACTTCCCAAAAACCCTACAAGTACTTCCCCATGGTCCATGGATGATAAATGAGGTAACATGTTGGAGCTAATTATAAAGCCTAACCTCAAGGGGATCAAGAGAGTCAACCCCATGACCTTCCCAACTTCAAGGAAGAGATCTCATGTCTAGATCATGACCGTTTGAGTTAACCCTTGGGTCTAAGAAAAAACCACGTATATAGAAATGCAATACCCCATTAACTTTCAATCAATTTCACAACGCGAGAGGAAAAAACCATGTATTCATAAACACAATTATAAAAAATTATTGCACTAACATTCAATCGATTTCGAACCATGGAATAAAAAAGGTATGAATATATAATTGTAATGATGATTTTTTTTTAAATTAAATCATAAAATAACTATGCAGTTTTTTCTGTGTAAATAAGCGGTACACTACCACCTTAGGGAAATGTCAACTTTATATTCAACATAGCATGACAAATTTTCTGCAGATAAGGAAATGGAATGAAATTGATATTATCAAAAATTCATTGAACTACCTATAAATAAGTAGGACATTGCCATCCTAGGTAAATGTCAATTGTGTACACAACATAGCATGAACAAATTTCTACACATGAAAAATGAAATGAATTTGACATCAAAAGTTTGATGAACGAATTTGATTGAACTATTGTCAATTTACTCTTTTCATCTTTTGAGTCTTGTTGTCCTCACTCTATAAAAATATAATAGAACAACATGAGTTTAATAAATAAAAAATGGTTAGTTGATAAATATGTAAGAAAAAGCATATAGGTTAAAAAGTTGAGAATACCTTATGATTCTATAGAATTGACAATGAATATATATGATGAGAGTGATTCTATAGAATCACCCTCATCATATATATTCATTGTCATTTATGTGCCCCATAACCACACATTAATTTGCATGCCATAGATTGAATAAGTACCATGAAAAGTGTAGTATATTGGATTCAATTACACTCTAAATTTCACTTAAAAATGCAAGATAAACCCTATCGCTAATACCATGCTGAGATGTACTATGTCAGAGGGTTGATTTTGTATCACTTTTCTTTTTAGTCATATTCTTTAGGAATGTTCTAATTTTTTTTTATGGAGATTTTTAGCAACACTAAAAAAATATAGTAAGTAACAAATATAATTATAAATGGAACTCTTCAGAAAATATAAACATGTCTTTCAATATTATATAACAATCATAAAGTATGTAATTACAACTCACTTTGAGTTTTTTTTGTTACTATCACAATTTATTATATATTTTCCTTATATTCAAATGACCTTCTTCATCTATTTCTTTGCACCTAGCGTCATTGTCTAATAGTCCCTCTCCACTAGAATCCATATGATTCACAAATTTATTACAACAATATTCTAATGAAACAAGTACATAAAATCTAGAGATTAAAATATACACATAATTTGACATGAATATTGAAAATACACATGCATAACATCGACATAAGTAGAGATGTTTTTTTCAATGAAAGGTAAGGAAAGTCACCAAACTCAACTAGAATTTGGTGTAAATATTTGAGTTGATGTGATCACATCCTCCTTCAATTTGATAATAACAATGTTTATGGTTTTGGTATCATGTCTTGTCTACCCACTCCTACTTATATTTTTTACCCATGTGAGTTATTACACACTTATTATAGTGTCATATCCCTATGTGGGAATTTTGTTCCACACTAATAAATATTGCATAGAAAATAATAAGTCATGCCAGTTACTATTGGATCAATGATTGTGATTATCCAAGCTAACTACCATTGGATTATTGTGCCTATGGTGGAATTCATTAATATGCCTATAATGAATTTAGATTTGACCACTAATCTAAGAGATATTTTTGTATCCATTAAGAGATTCTTGACCACTTTACCACTAATATGACTACGCGTGCAACCATTCCTATGTCGTGCGTGGATTTTGTCTCATTCGCATGCAAATACTAATACCACTTTGAACGCATGATAATTCAAGCTTTGCCTCGGAATTCCATGACAGTTACCACCGAATAATCTAACAAGAAACACTTAACAACTACCATGCTAGATACATATTCGATAGTTATGAAGAACTAACAATACATGCACAACCAACATAACTATGTACCAATTCCATAAACAAAAATAACATAAGCATTCACATGTTAACAATATATAAACACATATAAATTTTTATGGCCCATGCCTTGCATAAG
>JASDQU010323179.1:0-13007 GCA_032191745.1 Picea mariana
TTCTGAGTGTATATACATCTTGCATTATCTAAACCTAATAAATGGAGCAACAATACCTGAAACTTTGTCCAAAATTTTTCCTTGCATTAGCTAAACCTAAAAAATGGAGTAACAATACCTGAAACTTTGTCCAAATTTCCGCCTTGCATTATCTAAACCTAAAAAATGGAGCAACGATACCTGAAACTTTGTCCAAATTTTTGCCTTGCATTATCTAAACCTAAAAAAAGAAAACAATACCTGAAACTTTGTCCAAATTTCAGCCTTGCATTATCTAAACCTAAAAAATGGAGCAACAATACCTGAAACTTTGTCCAAATTTTTGCCTTCCATTATCTAAACTTAAAAAATGGAGCAACGATACCTGAAACTTTGTCCAAATTTCCACCTTGCATTATCTAAACCTAAAAAATGGAGCAACGATACCTGAAACTTTGTCTAAATTTTTGCCTTGCATTATCTAAACCTAAAAAATGGAGCAACAATACCTGAAACTTTTTCCAATTTTCCTCTTTGCATTGTCTAAACCTAAAAAATGGAGCAACAATACCTGAAACATTGTCCAAATTTTTGCCTTGCATTATCTAAACCTAAAAAAATGGAGCAACAATACCTGAAACTTTGTCCAAATTTCCGCCTTGCATTATCTAAACCTAAAAAATGGAACAACAATACCTGAAACTTTGTCCAAATTTCCGCCTATTTATTCACAGGAGAGATGGTGGTTTTTGATATCCTTATTCTACGCCTCTGGATACTGTGCACCTAATCAGAGGTCTGAGTGGGATACAGGCTAAGTTATAAAAAAAAGAGACATATTTTATACGGCTGGTTTTTTAGTTCACGTGGATGATAATTTACATTACATTACTGTGTACCCGCTGCCACGTTTCTAATCATGTTCTTCTTTCAATGTTGATGACGTTAGAGAGATTGATTGTCCAGACTCATTATCCAGACTTATTATAATAAAAAAAATTGTCCAGACTCATTGTCCAGACTCATTATCCAGACTCATTGTCCAGACTTATTATAATAAAAAAAATTATAAAAATGGAACGATATTTTAAAATGTATCCATGAATTCAGCATATTTGTGCACAATAAATTTATTATAATAATAAAAATATATATAAAATTGGAACGATATTTTAAATTGTATCAATGAATTGACCATATTTGCGTAATCCTCAGTGACATTTTCCATGTTGTTCCCAATATCCAAAGGATATTATATTCATTCAACGTGATTTATTAAAATTGTGATAATATATAATAATAAAAATAAGGTTATTATAATTATTTTAAAATAGAATAGAAAAAAACAATTTATCATCATTTTAAAACATATATTATTTTTATTTTTAAATATTTTTTATATATAATTTGAGTGAGTTTAATGATTAAGAATTTATGTATATTTTTTAAACTTTAGCAAATCTCTACTTTGTTTCACAAATAAGGGGTTTCATTCACCAATTTGGCATCATCATCAATGAATTGGATAAATTTAATTGTATGACATCATCATTATCATCATCATCAATGAATTTAATTGTATGACATTTCCAATACTATTTTCAATATATTATATATTTTGAATTTATCATCATCTAGTGTAATAACAATGTTAATAACTTGATTTTGGATGGTCATATATATGATAATTTTTATAATAAAATAAAATTATTTATAATTATTCCTAAAATATAATAGAACTTCTTTGGGTCATCTTTCTAATATTTTAGATATGCTATTTATAATATTAAAAATCTTTTTAATTTTTTTACTCATCAAAATAATAGATATTTATGAAATTTTTTCTTTAATAGTTTTAATATCAAAATAAAATGGTTTTTAGCTCGCACGGGTGTAGACGGATTGGCAAGTGTCGTGTAAATGGAAGGAAATTTGTAAAATGAAGTCTCATGTTCGATTCTCACCCAGACTTACTCGTGTGCCATTATTGCGGGCTCGGTGGTTGCACCTGGGGTTATAGTGGTAGCCGCCTGGGGATCGACCCAGTGTCACGCGAGTACGAGAACCGCGAGTTGCCGATTCCCCGAGTAAAAAAAAAAATGGTTTTTTTAAGAGAGCCATAAGGGATTTATATTAACTAGACAAACTAACTAGAGTAGCACAATAAAGTAATGTCTTGATCTTGATAGTCTTAGTTGCAAAGTTAAACCATAAACTCTATTCAAAATATCTAAAGCAAAAAGATAGATTTCCTTTGATATGACATCTAGGCAAAGTTAAGGCATGAGAGGATTGACCTTGAAAATATAAAGACAAAAGAACTAGACACTAAAGCATTTAGAGAATTTTACAAAAGGAGTAACCACGACATCGTCAAGGACCCGTTGAGAGGCATCCCGCGGCTCTGTGAAGTCAAAACCCACCATTCGTTGAGCCAACAATGAAACTTTGCACTCTACCTCTTTGATTTGCAGTTGTATGTCATCTAATTGGAGCAGAATATCATTGTAAGCTTCATTCCTTTCCACCATAATCTTTCCCATCCTGGTTTTTATTTTCCAAAAGAGGTCCAGAGTTTTGTGTATTTGGTTTCCCTCATTCTGTAGGTGCCCATATGCGAAATCTAGGAGCTAATTGTCGCATCAACTTCGTCATCATGGACAAAATGCCATGTTGATAATATGAAGAAACCCCACAAACCAATGAACACACCACCCCTAAGGAATCCCTCCACGTTGAGGTCGAGTCTTAGATGGGTCGAAGAAATCCCTCGATGGAGGCCTACAATGGGATTAATGTAAGTTAACACTGAAGGTTCAACTTCAAAGCCCATAAAATCCCTAAGAATTCATTTGCAAATTAGGTTTCTGTAACATCTTGAACATCCCATGTACTAGGAAAGTTTCCATTTTACGTGGAGCAATTATGGAACAAGTCTTTAAATCCTTTGCACCTTCCACCATAACATTGTTGATCTGAAAATAGAAGGCTGACTTGTTATGCTATGCAAGCACCCCCTACTTCAATAAAATAAACCTTACAGGACCTTGCTTCATGTGTTAAAATATGAAAGATGGTTTATGTGTTAAGTTCATGCTTCTTCTTTTCAATGTTCATGTGTGAGGGAATGTTCTTTTAAAAAGGTTAAATATGTGCTTTAAAAAAATACACAGCAACATAAATTGTAGCAAATAAACCAGCAAACTCACAACAATAACAAGATGATAAAGGAGTTCACCCCTCTCTGGGCTACATCTCCTTGAGCCTCCTTCAATGGACTTGGCTCTTTGGGATTAGTTTTTCAAATGTTCTTTTACAAGCTACTGCTCAATTCCAATGGATTTACAGACTGTCCCATTGGGTTCAGAATACATAAAAACCCCAAAAATGACTATTAGAACTCTGAAAATGGATCTTGTCTCATCCAATCATGACCTCTTCTACATGTGGCCTCTAAGCTAACCTGAGCTTCTCTGTGGAAAAAACACCTGTAAAAGTCCTCCAATGGATCTGAAACCTATCCCAATGTGTTTAGAGCATAATAATTAGTCAAAAATGACTATTCAGTCACAGAAAATATACTAGGGCTCATCTGAGCATGGCCTCAAACAATGAGGGCTTCAAGCTCCCTGGAGCTTCCTCAAACTTCAATGGTGAAAAACCTGCAAAAGAAGTCTTTAAATGCCTGTGAAAACAGTGGCAATGGACTCAGAACGTCCAAAAACCCCTAGCTGGGCTTTTTCGGCACCTCATTTGGCCAAAAGATGAAGAAGATAGGCCTCCTGCCATTTTTCTCCTTCAAGCTTGCTGTCTTTGGTTCGCCATTTCGCACCTGTGTGTCAGTAACCTGGCTTCTGGGAGTTTTTCGTGCCTAAAATCAGCACCCACGCGCATTCCGAAATTGGTGCCAAAATGTTGCACCGTTAGCGGAATTAGGGCCCCCAAAGTCGGAAGTGTTGGGCGCATGGGGGCCATATGGCCACGTCCCGTGCATAAAAAGGGCTACCCGTTCCAATGTTAAATCTGGGCTTGACAAGTGGTGGGCGGATGTGTTATCCGTTTGAAAACCCAAACTAAAACCCATAAACACGTGCGCTCCATGAGTTGTGGTCGCATGTGGTGTATAAAACCAAAGGCTAATGTTACAAATCAAAACCCGCGCGCATATACATATGTAATGGTCACATGTAATATAAATTAAAACCGTGGGCTAATTGAAACACCCCCACGCGCGCCATTTACCACAGGCGTGGTCACATGTTTCAACGCATAAAATCGTGGGCTAATTGAAACACCCTCGCGCTCCATTTACCAAAAGACCCGGTCATATGTTATACCGCATAGAACCGGGGTCATACATTTAAAACCCCGCGCACGCCATTGTATCGGAGGGTATGGTCACCTGTCAACGCATAGAACCGGGGTCAGGGCTAAGCCCTGGCTCGACCCCCCACCGTTTATAACCATTTTCAAATTGAAATACATAAAGGCTCGTATACCTTACAAGAACCAACGCGTGGCACGTTGGTGGGTTGGCCTTTGTTAAAGCTTTCAATGGTGGGGAGAGGTCCGGGGGTCGAACCCCACGGACCCATAAAAATTTTAAAAAACCAATCAATCAACCAATAGCCAATAAACGGGTGCCACGTGGCAGCCCATGACTGGGCCACGTGGCATTATACCATTGCTCAATAGATGCCACGTGTCGAAACAACATTCGTCCAATTGTCAGCGAATCACAAACTGCCACATCAACAGGTGCCAAATCATCTCTGCCACATCATCGTACCATCATGCCACGTCAGCATCTGTACGGACTGTACAGACTGCCCAGTCAGCATCCCATTTTTTTTTCCTGTTTGGCGATTCGAACAGATCGCGATATCTCTCGCTCCCGATGTCCGTTTGAGACGAAACGAGTTGCGTTGGGTTCGTGATGATGAGGGCTACGCTCTCGTTTGTTTTGAGGCAATTTCAAGAATGTTGATTTTTGAACTAAAATTTGACCCCTGGTCCAGATTCTGATCAGTTGTGCATGTTACAGAGTAAAGGGGAGTCGGTTGCATGTTTCCCTAAGCTTCTAGAGGAATATGGCCTCATGAATTGCACCTATCACATCCCTATCACACAATCCATGTTGCATGGGGTTGATCATGTAGAGACCTTCCAATTACCATAACAACAAGTAATAACCCTTTGCGTTCTACTATGGCCTATAATGGAATTGTTTCTAATTTGTAGCATTTGATTTAATGAAGGAACAAGTAACTCTTTGAATATGTTTTAATTTGATGTTTTTGTAATGGATTTATGCTTAAATGCACAAAAGCATAAAATGGACATAACATTTGGCTTTCTCAAAAATGATAAACCAAACTAGCTCTTTGTTGTAGTTGTGTATGTGCATCTTCATTATCTTGAAAATTAGGTCTATGCCATCTAATCTTGTCCCACAATGTCTCCAAAAGTCCCTTGAGCAAGGAGCACATGTTATTAAACTCTTGCTACAGTGATAGAGTTCGAAAATAATTGAATATCTAATTAACTTAATTTGTAGATTGACATTTTTTTTGTTGAGTTTCAACAAGTAATGAAAATTGTCAAAAATAATGATAGTATTCATGTCCAAAAATATATTATGGCCCTACAACATCAGAGAATTAAGTTGTAAGTGCCATATGCCTTTGAATTAAGTCGTAAGTGCCATATGCCTTCTCACACTTTCCTAGGTTTATTGGCTTCTCAATGTCATTCTTCCCTAAGTCTATCTCGCTTCAAGGTTCCTTCACTTTGATTGTTTATAGTACGTTGTAACATGTGTTTTAGGAACGACAAGCATTAATGACCTTATAGTGACACATTGTATCCATCCATATTTGCAAGGAACATGAATCGATAGACTTCTAATTGTGCTTGAACTTAACAAATCAACCGTTCACATTTCATTGTGTGTCACCAGATAGAAGTATCGTGCTACTTCATTAAGATTTCTTGAACTTGTTGCCTATATGAAGATGGTTTTAATAAATTTTGATGTTTTGAACTTTAGATGTAGGTGCATTGTACTTTTCGTATTTATGCCCTTGTCTTATTACTACATGACCATTACCTAGATTTTGAACCTTTTGGACATTGTTGCAACTCTCGCTCCAATACTAGCGCAATCAAATTGGTTGATTGTAACATATATTGATTCTACATATGTGCCCATGTCTCAATAGCTTGATAATATAACATATATGAGGCCCACGAATTCTCTCCTAACCTTGGCATTATGGAAAGAAGGGTTATCTTTGATCAATAATTGTTCCTTTTCTTTCTAGGCCGACTGATCGACATAAACTCAAACTAGATATATTCAAGCACTACTACATATGACCAAATTTTCCACGGTTCTTCGAATGGATGGCGAGAACGTTGGTAGGTGTGAGAATTTGGAGTTGATATGCTTCCACACCCACTTCAAAATCGACATGGAAAATTTGAATGGATGGCGAGAATGTTGGTAGGTGTGAGAATTTGGAGTTGAGATGCCACCCACTTCAAAATCGACATGGAAAATATGGCGTTTTCTAACTGTTCTACGAAATGGTTTTTTTGGCCAGAATCCGATGACATAAATCTGCACGAAATCGTTTTTTTTGGTTGTTTAAAGTCCAGTTCTGAATGCAGAAATGGATTCAACATGTTGAAAAACCTCGGGGTCACTCAGATTATACAGAAATAATCACTCAAATATGTGGATCTAACAATTTCTTGTCGAATTTGAGGCAAATGTCCCCGAAAAAAATTGCCGAATGGAGTTATCTTCCAATAATCACAATTTGCCTTATCAATTCATCTGACAGTCTGGCAAATTTCTGCAGAATGGAGTTATCTTCCTTCCTTATTCCACTGAAGACGGTGTTGAGGACGTGTTTCTTCAGTACACTCCTCAAGACGATCAGATTTTCTATCCACCACAATAACAACAAGTCTCTCCTGGATAATATCTTTTATGTTTAATTAATTCTCAATATTGATAGGGAACATTCAAAGTCTACTATAACCAAATAAGCAGGTGGAGAATTTTAGGTATTATCATGATTTGATTAGTCTCTTGGCTCATAAAATATAAAATATTGATTCCAAATGGTTTTGGGACATGACATTTACAATGAGGGTGCTACCAAACTTATTGTCATTAACATTCTTTGTTTTGGTTGTTTTCCTAAGAAAATTATTCTACACAACTTCATTGGTAACACATGCATTGGATGTTGAATTTATTTTTATTAAACATATTAAAAAAAAGGATATTACTTTAATTGCCTTTACTGCCATGATTCTTAGTGAAGGGTTTCACTATTGAACTGCCATATAAGTTGACAATCAGAAAAGATGAGGTATTTGTAAGGTGATGATAAAGCTAATAAATATAAGATCAAATGTGTGTTGATCACCCGAGTGGAAACACTGAGCTCTAAATGAAGTTATGATTGAATGAAAAATCTCATAAAGTGTTTGATAACGATTCAATTTTATAATTGTATACCAAATCAAAGCAACCAAATTCAAAATCGCAACTCTTTTTAGGTAGGGATTTACCTTTAACATATTATTGAATAAAAAATCTCATAAAGTATCTGAAAACCATGCAATTCTATAATTATATACCAAATCAAAGAAATGAAACTAAGAATCACAAGTTTTTTTAGGTCTAATACTTTGCACTTTGCTTAGTATGAGAAGTATTTGCTTTGAAACTATTTCCCTTGTTTTACATGTAAAGAATGGATGTGAAGTGGGAAGAAGGGGGGGATTTTTTCCTAAACATTTTGATGCACAATTAATCTCCATTCAGCTGAAAACAAAAAGACTTGTATAACTGTTTCTCTAACAATCACGTGTTACGATCTTATTCGAAGCAACAAATATTTTACAGTTGCTGCAGTATAACTCTCACAAAAACACACACAAGAAACCATAACACAAGACACAAGATGCTCCTCTAAAACTTAATGATGCTCTCATTGATTCTCTAGTGATAGTTAAATACACAAAACTTGCTAATAATCTTGAGATTGCCTATTTAATGTTGGAAAATGAGATAGCAGATGCCCTCATATAAGACTGTGTTTCAAAATCATAATCGATATTTCCTTATCCACACAAAAGGATGTGATAGGATATTTCTTAGAAAGCAGGGGAAAANTGGGTGTTTTTACTCTGCCACGCTTTTTCGTCGCTATTGCCACGCTTTTTCGTCTCTACTTGCCACTCTTTTTCGTCGCAAGTATGGAATCTCCGTCGCAAGCCATTGGTGGATTTTTTTATTCACCATGCTTGTTCGTCGCTATTGCGACGATATTTCATCGCTACTTGCCACGCTTTTTCGTCGCAAGTATGGCATCTGCGTCGCAAGCCAATTGTGGGGTTTTTACTCTCACACGCTTTTTCATCACTATTGCCACGCTTTTTCGTCGCTATTGCCATGATTTTTTCGTCGGAAGAAGGTATACCTCTTTTTAGAATAATGACATGTGGCGGCCTAATTTCGTCATTGTTTCCACGAATAATGAATGCGTGGATATAGCGACGAAAAAGTTCCATGAAAAAAAACCGTTTTCCTTCATGGAAAGTGAAACAGATATGTGTGGCAATAGTAACGAAAAACAATGGAAAATTTGGTCATATGTAGTAGTTTCAAGTTAAAGGTCGCCACTCTCACCTTCATGTTCCCTAAATAGTTGTGTACCTAGAAATTTTTCTTTAATAATAACAACCATGCCTCTACTTCCTCACTCTTCATGATTTGTCCATCAAATGTGGGTGGTTTTTCCTTCTTGAATTCCTTAGTTAGGGAACTCTTGGAGTATTTATTCCTCTTTTTCTTATGATCACTTGGACCATTCTCATTGCTAAACAATATTTCAAAAGTAGTTGTCCTCTCACTGGAGGAGTCTGTGGAAAGGTCCTTCTTAGTATCGTCGAGCCTTTTCCTTGAGGATATTTTCTCTGTTTTTCTGAGTGCTGGCCCATGCTTCTAGATCTCAAATGGACCTTGCAGCGTCCCAGAATTATATTTCCCTACATTATTGGCAACTGGGTCTTGTTGTAAATAGTTTTGTATTTCATATATTCTTTGTAGAGATACTACATTCAATTATTATTTTTTTCTTGGTCTCTAATATTCTCATTATCATCCCTGTAGTTTTGAATTTCAACCTTCAACCTTCTCACTGTCACTACCAATTCTAGAGGAGTTTCTTTATCCCCCCTCTCATATTATTCCTCATCTTCGATATGAGAGGTCTCTTCCATGCCATGTTGTACCATCTTGTTGTTATTTTCTTCAATTCACCATGTCTTCTCAATGATGAAATAACATACCATTGTTAGATAATAATATAATTGAAAGGTACATAAATACCGGGCCTTTATAAGGTTCTTATTGGTATACAACAACCCCAAACTCAAGGTTTTTTTCCCGCCACAATCTTCACTCATAACTTGTTGTTAGTGTGCATCAACATCATTTTAGTTCAAGTAAATACACATGGATGGAACTTTTACTCCTTTCATATTTCAAGTAAAAACAAAGTGAAATAGGAATACTTTTTAAATAAAAATATGTATTTTTTACTTCTATTGACATGCCATCTTGATGATGTGGCATAGTATGATATACTGATGTGGAAGACGTGTCTGACGTGTCATGCTCCACGTATTCTATGTCATCACCTGGGCCACTTTGGACTTGCCATGTCATCTTCGAGTTCTTCCTTTTCTCTCTCTCTTTTCTCTTTTCTCTTTCCTCTCCTTCCTCTTTATTCAAGACATGGGCCATTCAAAACCTTTTATTTTTTCCTTTTTTCCACCTGGCATGATCCTATCACTTTACAAAAAAATTCGAATGATTGAGATTTACTTTCAAGATTCAAGGTGCACTAGTCTTTTCAGAGAAACTTACCTCTGAAATATTCAACAACTTAGATTAACCTAATCTGACAACCTATATTGAAATTGGGCTTAAAATTGACTAGGTCTTAAAGGTTCTTGTTAACCCCGAAATATCCAACCATGGTGATATTTCTGATCCGATGACCCATATCCATTTGGGGCTTAAAGGTTCACGAGGGTTAAAGACAATTCTTAACCCTGATATATCTCATGACTGATATTTATCCAATCTAATGGTCCTTGTTCTTTTCAAGCTTAGAGGTGCTCGATCGTTAACATGCTTCTCCATTCCAAATCCACCATGAAATGACACTTTTCCTCTCCACATGTCATCCTCCACCTGGAAACTCCATGCTAGATTTAGATACTTGCACAACCTGGGGTTTTTCATACATGACATTCATGTCGGATTGGCATGTCCTATCCCACCTGGCACCTGCTTTTCTTCTTCAAGAGTTTAAAGGTTTGAACGTGTCAAATTTCCACATCCATTTCATCCCTGACATCATCTTTGTCATTCCCGACATCATCCATGTCATCCTTGATGTCATCTGGATGGAAACGTTTTGGAAAACGTTTTATAGGCAAACCCTGTAATTTCATCATTCTCAACTTGGTTCTTGGCCCATACAACTCGAATGTTGTAACATGATTCTGATACCACTTTGTAATACACTTGACCCCCTTGTTATCATTAGGTTGGTGGGGTATATGAAACCTTCATGATTTGCCACTAAATTATTCTTCCAAACCATAACTTGAATCTTTGATTCAAGCTTAAAAGACAAATCTATACCTCAATATCTTTCCATCGACTATCCATATGCTCAATTCTAATATTCATACAAGTAGTTAAGACCTCCCAAAGAATATACATATTCCTCATCGTGACATCACCATATCCATGTGACAATACATGTGGGCCCTGTACACACAAGCCAACCGATGTGAATCGCCCGACGTGGCTTCTCCTTTCCACAATTGGATCAAGGAGCGATCACTTCCGAGTTACACACAAAGCCAGATATATATTTTCTCAATTCTCGTGGATGTCTTCCCATTCATAATATGGATTTTATAAAAAGTACATAAAAAAGGAAAAACTTGGATCCCACTAACCCAGATTTCTCAGTTCCTCCCATAAGGTTACATCTATCTAGTATTCAGAATTTGTAAGGGGTCTATTTAAACAACATCCCAGATATACAACACTCTAGAAACAAGGTTCCATCCATGAGGTTCCAACTTATTTGGGAGCCAAACTTTAATAAAATTCCCCCTTATAAATAAATCTCAAATTCCTTTATCTAGATCCAAAGTTTCACCACACTATTCCACCATCCAACATCTAGACTTTAGGAAAAATACACAAAAATAAAAACCCAAATGTTTGCTACTCGGATCAATGGTTCCACCATCTAGCATCCGGAATTTAGGAAAATTTGACCTATATGAAAACTTGGATATCCATTGTTCCTCTAACAAGGATTCCAATTATTTGGGGTCCATCCCAGAGGTCTCAATTCCACTTAAAGAAATTAAACACACTAAAGGGAAACACATAATCCGTCTTTCACTCCAAATTACTTTACAAGGCTTTAGTCAAATCCTCTCCATGCTCCAAAACCTAGCTAGAGTTCTGATACGTTAAGGTTCTTGCATCATGGTTCCTTCTCATGGTTCCACATCAAGGTTCCAACATCCAATATTTTTATTAAAAGAAACTCCATATATCAGGGGTCATGAAAATTATGAATTATTGGGGTTTCCGCCTTAGAGCATTCCATTAAAATGTCGAAATGGAAGAGGGAGTATATAACCTAGATCCTCCACAATTGAGCTCCAAATGCGGGAACAGGGTGAACCTCTCGATAACCTTTTGTAATATACCAGATATAAAAAGTATGCAGAACATAAATAAAATGTTAGAAATGGCAGAATAACATTAATATAACCAGCATAATCTCCACAATAACACATAAATGATATAAGAACAACAACAGAAATAACAATTTGATTCAGAAAGCAATGTTCACGGGCCTCTTCGAGGGGAAAACCTCCAGTCGAGCAGAGCTCTATTACAATAATCTCCAAGCTAGGGTTTTCATACCCTCGACCCTTATTTATACTAAATATGTCTATCAAGAGAAGCATCTAGAGGAATATCCTTCTAGAAGCGAAAGCTTCTATTAGGTCTTCTTACATCCAACTTATTCTATTTTATTGAAAGGCCTTATTAATATTGACCTTTATTACATCTAAATATATTGCTCTACCTATGTGCGGGTTAGTATCCTAACATGTCCACCCCCTTAAAAATAGCCTTGTCCTCAAGGCTTGAGATGTGGAAACTGCTGCAGAATGGTAGTTGGTTCCCAAGGGGCATCTGCTAGAGTTGTATCTTTCCATTGGACTAGCACTTCCTTGATGGTTTTTTGACGAAGGTGACACTCATGCTGGTCCAAAACTTCTTCTGGCTGTAGCCAAATGGATCCTTCTTCAGCTAACTCGAGAAGGTTGGTTTGAATTTGGCACCTAGTTCCAATCACCTTCTTTAAGCATGAAACATGAAAAACAAGATGTAGCTTCGAATGACTGGGCAGAGCTAACTGATAGGCGACTTGTCCCACATGCTTGAGAACTGTATAAGGACCATAAAATTTGGGCTTTAGCTTCTGACAATGCTCGGCCTTGAGGGAAGTTTTCTTGTATGGTTGTAGTCGCAGAAACACCTGATCCCCTTCTGCAAATTGATGTTCAGAGCGACCTTGATCTGCTTGTTGCTTCATGCGATTATGTTCCATGACCAAGTTCTCTTTGAGGGTACGGAGAATATCCTCTCGAACTGTAAGTATTTGGTCAACCGCCTGGACCTTCGAGGTACCCGGTAAGTATGAGAGAACCGAAGGTGGCTTCTGTCCATATACCACTCCAAAAGGAGTCATGCGTGTAGCTGTATGGTAGGAAGTGTTGTATCACCATTCAGCTAGGGGTAACCATTGAGCCCATTGATTTTGCTTTTCAGAGGAAAAACACCTCAGATATGTTTCCAAACACTTGTTGACAACTTCTGTTTGACCATCAGT
>JASDQU010323180.1:0-13055 GCA_032191745.1 Picea mariana
GACATGATCAATCCACAATGGGAATTGATCCAATGAATAATATATCAAATAATAATAAGAATACACTTTGCAGTTACATTATTTCAACATGATAGAGGAAGAAATTCCTCCACATTGGCTGGAAGACTCAACAAGGGGGGCAACCCCAAACGTCAATGTGTCATTCAATGGGACCACCGGGACAAACTCAGATTATTGTCTGGTTGAGGAGGAGACTCCTTTGAAATGGTTCGAGGAAGCAACAACACAACCAGCTTCAGATGCCCACTACCCGTCCAATGTTGCGAGCTCAGGGCCAGAACTTCTTAGTCCATGTAGATTCTCGGAGGATAATCTGCAATTGATTTTTGAAATGCGTCGGGACATGGCAGACCAACTTCATCACCAGAGCACCCTCAGTTATCACCTTGACCTCATGTTCGACTCCTTGTCAAACAGGCTTGCCAAGTGTTGTTGCCCGACTTGCTGTCAACCGTTCGTTTTCACTTTCTGCCATGATGAATGCCTAGGTTCACCAAATCTCTAGTTTTCTAGATAAGATACATTTGCACTTAGATTTTGCACTAGTTAGACTCTAGTTCTAGTCTACCGGCATGTCTATCAATTTTGAAGACCACATTTTCTAGTTTCCATGCACGTGCATTATTTTAAACTATAAATTATCAGAACGACTTTTTAAGGTAATATAATCTTTTTTATTTAAAAAAAAATGATATATTAATAATTTATGTAATTTTTGTTTTTATTAATTAAACTCACTTTTTTAATTGATTCTACTTTAATTTTTTTTAAATCTAACATGCTAACACTAACATGAAAACTTCTCCTCTGGACTGTAGAACTCTCAGTAATCAATTTAGTAAAAAGTTGTACTTAAACTAGACCTAGAATATATATAATTCATTTAGTGAAGAGAAAGAAGGTGTACTTAAACTAGACCTAGAATATATATAATTAATTTAGTGAAGAGAGATAAATTGTACTTAAACTAGACCAAGAGTATATTTAATTGTATAATTTAACCTAAAATATATTTCAAGTTTTTTTATTATATTATGATTTATAATTTTTTTTTTTTAATGTAATTTTTTTTTTTAAATGTAATTTTTTTTTATAAATTTGAGAATTATTGTTAGTAATTCTCCTAAAAATAATAAAACAAATCCAAATAACATTACTTTATTTATAATATTACAATATCTTTAAATTTCTATTAACAACATTAATATAAAAACTTTAAAACTTTTTTCCTGTAAAATGATAAAAAAAAATATGACATGGAAAACATTGCACTACTCTATGGTGATTATACTCAGCTCATAAGAATTTACATTGATTGTGCTGCGGGGCATCCTAGTATTGTGTGCCCGTGGGATGCCCATTGCCCAATGCAGATAAGGATGACCCCAAAATATTAAAGCCTAGACTATTTTTAGCACTGCTTTGCTTCACTGTGAGGCCAATTACTTTGACTGACTCGTTCACTCTGACGTAATAAGTATCTATTATATGGCAGCAAGATTCCACTTCTTGTCGTGAAATTGTTTTAAGTTTTGTTTCGTTTTGTTTGTGAATTATTTTCATTATTCTACTGCTGCAGCACGACAAGAGTGCGTTGGCATTACCAACTTGCAGTGTTTTGTTGGACACACAGCATTTACAAGGAGACAGAGAGAATATGTTGTATTGTGTTATCTACGTGACGGCATCGAATAAAATAGTGAAGAGAGCAGAGAAGGTGATACAACTAGTTTTAGTTAAACTGACGTTGCTTCCCAGTTTCTTCCTTCCTTCAGTCAAGGAGGTTGTGTATTTTGTGGCCTACAAGGGCCTACAAGGGCCGTCATTGTTGAACGCCACTCTCTGGCCGTTGCACATTTAATAACGAAAATCCACTCCGTTAAGGATAGAGTATGTAGATCTTTATCCACTATAATGTATTTTTTTTTAAATCACATGTTTGTTTGAAGGATAGAGTATATAATTCATATTCATATATATTATAGGCGTAGCCCTGCCAAGGTGCATTTCGTTTGCTCATTAGCCTACACTGTCCCCAACAACTTCAACTGCACAGTCTGCACCCCACCAGGAGCGCACAAATATCCATGCGAAGACTGAAGGGAGTCAACATCTTCAACCTCGTTTCTGGACCGAACGCATCTGGAACTTTCCTATGCGTGCCAGCACGGCGCCCCTCTGTAAACTGCGTCCTACCTTCCACAACGTGCCCTACTTATATATCGTTCCTCGCCTCATTCATCTTCATCAGTTCCCAATTTCGTCTTCCCTCATTTTGACTTTAATGCACCTTGTTTCTTAATTGTTATAGGAGGAGTTTGCGTCCGTTGGCTCTCTGATAGATACTGAGTGTTGCCTTAAAATGGCTGGTTCTCTTTCGTGCCTTCAACTTACTGCCATGCTGCAGATGGCTGTCTGTATGGCTATATTATCTGCATCTTCTGCTGTTTTGGTGGAAGAGCCATCTGTTGTTTTGACCTACCATGATGGTCCTCTGCTCTCTACCAGTGGAGTAATCCCTGTACATTTGATTTGGTATGGTAGATTCACCCCTCTTCAACGCTCCGTTGTGGGTGATTTTCTGCAATCTCTTGGGGAAAATACGTCAAATCAGCCCTCCGCGTCCACCTGGTGGAAGACCACCCAGAAGTACCAGGGCGCCGCTTCTAACAAAGCTGCCCCCTCCAGTGTTATAATTCTTGGAAAGCAAAAGGTGGACCAAGATTATTCGCTTGGCAAATCACTCAAGAGGAATGACATTTCTGCTCTGGTAGAAGCTGCTGTCAAGTCGAGAGTTCTGCCTCTGCCGGAGACTAATGGCGGGAGTGCTGTGTACTTGGTGCTTACATCTGAGGATGTTACCGTGGAAGGGTTCTGCATGAGTTCTTGTGGATTCCATGCCAATCTCAATCTATTATCGCACCAGCAGTCGAGAAGAAGCCGAATGATGGGGAAGGAGAAGAAACATGAACAGCTTCTTCCATACGCGTGGGTTGGGAACTCTGCAAGCCAGTGCCCTGGACAGTGCGCGTGGCCGTTTCATCAGCCCATCTACGGACCCCAGACTCCTCCCCTGGTGGCACCGAACGGTGACGTGGGCATTGATGGGATGATCATCAACATTGCCACCGTTCTTGCAGGAGCAGTCACCAATCCCTTCAACACCGGCTACTTTCAAGGCGACGCAGCTGCACCGCTTGAGGCCGTGTCCGCATGCCCAGGAATATATGGAAAGGGGGCATATCCGGGGTTCGCTGGGGAGCTTCTGGTGGATAAAACAACGGGGGCAAGCTACAATGCCCATGGAGTTAATGGGCGAGAGTTTCTGATGCCCGCTATGTGGGATCCGAGTACCAGATCTTGCAAGGTATTGGTGTAATCATTGACTCCACGGGTCCTCATGCTAAATTGTCCATACCAACAGTCAACGAAGCAGCATTAAATACATCGTGAAGTAGACACGGCATCTATTATGTCGATAGATGCATATTGTATATACATTTTTTATTCTTTATTAATAATTATTCATGGGTTCCATACTTCTGGAATATTATCTTTATTAGTATAATTATTCAGCTTTGTCTAACTTTCTATGAAATGGTTTTTAGTAATGATTTTTTTAGTTGGAATTTGGTTAAATTCGTAGGAAATCTTTATTTTTTTGTTATTTAAAATTTATTTTTAAATTTAAAAATGAGTTTATTATGCTAAAAAATATGGTACACTAAACCATATTAAAATAATCACTCAAATTTGTTGATTTAACAATTTTTTACCAAATTTTACACAAAGTTTAAACTACAACAATTATATTCTTTATTAACATAATTATTCATGGATTTAATAAACCTCTCTCAATACATATCCCAAATCTATTTTTGGATTCAAAAATGAATTCATCGTATAAAAAAACCTAAAGTAATCACTCAAATCTACTCATCTAACAATTTCTTACCAAATTTCAAACAAATATTTAAACTCTAATAATTATATTTTTTATTAATATAATTATTTATATATTTAATAAAACTCTCTCACTACACATCCCACGGTTGTCTAAGTCAAGCGACATGCCATTCCTTAAAAATTAAAGAGAAAATCTCATTTTTTTTATTTGAACCACTATTTAGACAAAAAAAAAAATATATATATATATATATAATAATGAGAATCTTTTCACTACACCAAGAATTATGAGCACATAGTTCTAATTAAGGTTTCAGTTAATTTAACATATCCTCGAAACTCATAGGATTTTGTTTAAAATTTAAATTTTTATCAAATATTTTCCTCACTGATATCATATTTTTAAGAGCCATATTTCTTCACTATTTTTAAGAGCCATATCTCTTCACTGATATCATATTGGATTACTTCATCATATTTGGGATTGTTGTAATTATTGCTATGTTTACTTTACCATTTTAAGGGTTGTTGAAGTTTTTCTTTTAGATAATTGCTTTATATTGGAGTCATAATAATTGTGTGCTTTCTTTGATTTTGAAGACTATTTTTATGTTGCTTTTTCCTCTTTCAAGAAGAGTATTTTTATAGTGAGATCAATGAGAGAGAAGTTATCTTTGGAATCATGATCATATCAATGTCTTTGTTACATCTTACTAAAGATAGAACAACAACATTTGTTAAAATTACAAGTGTAAGTTTCGCCCAATGGTGGTCATTTTTTAATCTTCCCACAAGAAGGATTCATATTTTTCCCTTTGGTAGTATGTGAAGACTTGCCTTAAATACAAAATCACCACATGTCCATTGTTAAAAAAAACTTAGAATGTAGTGTGTTTGCCACATATCCATGGTCAAAACTACATTGAAAAACAATGTGTTCTTCACATGTTTATGGTCAAAACTAACTTTACAATGGAAAAGAATGTGTTTGTAGCCCATAGGTTATGTCTATCTTCTATCTATTCTCTCAAACACAATTTGGATAGAAAAACCTTAGCATAAATCAAGGTAAATACAACTTCAAATATATGGATTGGAACATAATTACTAGTTTTTGGAGCTAAGGTGATAAGCTTATCCAAAGTATTACCATTGCCTTTTAAGCTTAGATAATCCCAGTGTTCCAAGGGGTAACTATGCAACCTAACCCATATCAACATCTTGACATAAATTTTGTTTTTAGGTTTTAACGCTAGGGTGTCATGTCCTCATAAAGAGAGCACACCTTTCATGAACTAGGGTACTTTACTATTGACTTGTATTTTGTCCATCTTGATTACAAACTTTAACTTTGATAAAACCTTTCACAATTAAAAGTATAACCACTCTATCTTTCAAAAAGAAATCCCTAAAACTTCTTATATAATTTTAAATATTTTTCAATGAGGACCATATATCATTAAAATTGCAAATCATGCCATGTAACTGAAATACACCACCCCCTTAACCAAGGTTAAGTCAAACTTTAACATTAACACCATTATTATCTTCTCCACACAAAAGGAAGGAACAAGAACACTATTAAATCGAAACCAACAACACACTTGCATCTTTATATACCCATTTGGGTAGAAATGAATTTTACAAATTTAATTTTTACTCTCAAGTATTAAAACTAGATTCCTCTCATTAATAAGGAAAAGGAAAATTTAATTTCTCTCAAAATTTTGATATAGATTTTATTCAAATTAAAATTAACATGTTATTTATAAAGAGCACTTTATATATATGTGTGTGTGTTGGGGGTGGGTAGTGCATNGGCACCTTATAGATTTTATTCAAATTAAAATTAACATGTTATTTATAAAGAGCACTTTATATATATGTGTGTGTGTTGGGGGTGGGTAGTGCATATTTTTGTAGTGGGTTTTAATGGAAACGGATTTTAAAGTTTTTCATTTGCAAAGTTGTTACGAAGTGGTGGTAGGGAAGGTTTGTGAGGAAATCAATCTCCAATATGCTAAATCATCATTGTTGTATCGATGTGCTTATTACAACAATGCATTGATGCTCTATGACACATGTACACTGGATGGGAAACACAAAAGACACATTCTATGTACAACAATGTGTTTAGTGGACTATAATACACCATCAAGGGATAATAGGTTGAATGATGTGTAGAATTTTGTATGATGCACTATAAACTTTGTTTCACATCACTTAAAGAACATTGGTTCCAATGTCCACAATTTGGAGGATCGATTGATGGCCCATAACCAAGGAATGGAATTAATTCTAAGTGGGGCAATCAATCTTATTTTATAAATGAACAAGAGAAATTGTCAAGGTTTACAACTTTATTGAGTGTTCAACAACTACCTTCTTTGGTTACAAGGCTCCTAAGGTAAGTAAGATGATTGGGAGAGTTATATGGTTTTAACTTTTCAACTTCAGGTTTTGCACAAGATTTCCAACTGTGTGAGTAATTTGGTAATTTGGACTTTAAGAAAAGAGCATGCGTTAATTCACTTTGAAGATGAACAAACAATAAATTTCAACCATTAAACGAAATCAAATATGTGGATTCCTAAAGTTACATTTTGAAGATTTATTGGCACAGGGGCAGACCCAGGGTTGAATGCTTCAACAACGCACCAACAAAACCCTAACTACCGGCCCTTTCGGCAACACCTGCGAAGCAAATGAAGTCTCACCCGAGGTAGAGGCAGGGGTGGTTGAAGGACTCCAGTGTCTGCAACCTTAGCCAGGACACAGATATGTGATTACAACACCTTAACAAAGAACTTAGTGGTTGTCATTCATTAGTACTTAGCCTTTGTCTACAACGCAGATAAACCCTAATTACAACGCAACACAATATTCAACAAGAGTCAACACATTCAAGCACTAAGCACATCAACATAGATCAAATCTAGCATCTTATTCACATCATTAGGCACTAAGCTATCATATTTATCTAAGCATACATCATTTCACTAAGCATCAATCATATGAACCATAAAAAAAAACATAATGCAAAAAGCAACCACAACACAGGATATACGTGGTTCACCCCTAGCCTGGGGCTACGTCCACCAACTCTGCTTCTGTTTATTGTCTTCTGTCAATCATCTAGATGCACAAAGCATCAAAACCCACTTCGCTTAGGATAGGAGATCTGTGCGCACTCTGCAAGATCCTCCTTCCCTGAGCTAGGTTACAGCACAAAGCCTTTACACAATCTCTACAGTCACTTGCACTTAGCCTTGCAAGCCTCACACAGTATGCACAAAGCATTTACAACTATCACTTGCACTTTGCACATTGGCCTTCACTTGCCCTTAGCACCTTTGCCTTATTACCTTTTGTACCCCTACTTACATCACCTAGATTTCTATTTATACATTACAAAATGGTCCTAAACATGGGTAAACCCATGGGTCGACATCCCCATACCCGTTACATAAGCCCAAAACCCAAAACACCCTAAAAGGGGTCGATATCCTGCGATCTCCGCTTTGACTTGCGCTTGGCCTTCGACAGCCTATTGAAGTCCCAAAATAAGTCAAACCTGACCAAGGATCTCCAAAACTTGGTCAAGGGCCAACAGGCCCCCAACACTCACCTATGACTCGTCCTGAGTCACTTTAATCTGGGTATCTCTGCCTCAAAATCCTTAAGCCTGGCTCGAGCTGCTTCGACCTACTGCTTCACCAAGGCCTCCTACTCGACGAACTCTTGAATAACTGCCTCGTTCACAGGTCCCTCTAAGCGTTGTTCTACTGAAGTGACTACTTGTTCTAGCTCTGCACCTCGGCCTTCAATCTCCTCAAACAGTTGGAAAGATTCATCCTGGACTGATTGGAGCCTCTGAGTCACTTCCATGACTTTGCTCTGTATGGTGTGGACCTACTGTTGAGCAGTGCGTTGTTCCTGGGATCTTTTCATTCTTTCAACTGCTAACAGGAGATTCAACTATACCTGTACTATCGCGGCTTGCTGCTTTGCCTCCTGGAGTTGTGACTCCAGTGTCTTTAGTTCAGGGTCCTCAGTAAGTCGCTCATAAGTCTGCGCACTTATATTGCTAAGTTGTTGACATTCCAAAGCTAATGTGCTGAAATTCTCAAATTTGCTCTGGGCAATGGCTTCTCTTTGGTCTCGTACGTCCTGAGGAGTACTTGGTACTGTTTGTAGATCTAGATCTTCTATTCTCTGTTGAAGTTGTTGGATGGCTTCAGCAAGCGGTGCTACTTGATTCTCCACTAGGTCTTCCTCCTTTTACTCTAAGCCCGTCACAGAGCGAAGTGCTATGTTGACTGCTTCTTTTACTCCAACCTGCTCTGCGAGCAACTATTCTTTCTCATGCTGAATTTGCGCTTTCTCCTCTTTGAACTTTGCTTGGAGGTCATTCTTCTCCTGTTGCGCAACTTGACGTTGCTTTATCACTTCCTCTTATGCTTTCTTTAGGGCCACTGTGGCCTATTTTGTTTCTTCCTGTGCGCGACAAAGGCGAGCTTCAGTCGCATCAACTAGTCTGCAGAGTTGGGTAGGCTCATCTCCCAACTCTATTTCTTCTAGTGTCAGGGACGCAGTGGATACTTCGCGACTGGATTGAAGGACCTGTTGTACCCCTCGCAGTTCTGCTTCAATTTTTTCATACATGGTCTCTTTCGTAGCTTCATTTCTCTACAAAATATCTTCTAAGGCGTCTGATACAACTGCGATGATGAAGTCGAAGTCATCGAGCATGAGCACAGTCTACAGCTTGGTCTTACTAGCTTTCGACTTCTTCCGCGATGTGGGTTTCGTGGGAGAAACCTTTCTTTTGTTAGACGGCTTTGTGTCATCAGGGGGATTATGTGGCATTGTTACTTCGCCTTGCTTCTGTTGATCTTCTTTTCCATTGTACTCTGCTTTATCTAATTTGTCATCACCTCCTCCTCCAGGTGATTTTGAAGCAGTTTCTTCTGATGCACTGCTCATTTGTTGGACCTCTTATGTCTTCTTCCTTCTTCTAGTTCCAGGTGTATCATTCCCTTCACGAGTGACCATCGGGCTTCCGATTAGTTCAGGATCGGACAACTCTGCGGGGTCAATAGGGATAAGGATCTTTGCAGGCCATTCCTTACTTATTTATTCTAGATCCTCCTCTGTGAGTTTGTAATAACTCTGTAGTACTTCTTTGTGTTCGTCTCCGCGTGCAATGATGTAGATAAAAATTTTGTCTGCGTGGAACTTCACAAATGGCCTGAACCTGTGTAGGGTTTTCGGTGTTATACAAGGGATAGCCTCAATAGCCCTCTTTAATTGCAGATAGTAGGTGTGGAACACCGCGTTTGACTGCCATTATTTTCCCATATCGCTCAAATACCAAAGTGAAGTGAACTTCGCGGCTAAGGGTTCAGATGGCTCTAGTTCAGGGAAGGTCGTACCTTCCAGCATCTCCCAAGCTATGAATGTAATGAGGATCATCAGCCAACTAAAATCGAACTCATAGCCCTGATCCTGAGCTTCGTAGCAGTCTTGGTCTAACTGGTTCACTAAGTACTTTGCCCAGTTCATCTGTAGCCCCTCCACGCATTTTCCTGCGAGGTCAACAACAAACCCTGTGACCTGCGTGAGTCTGTTCTTCCAAACTTGCTTACCAACAATCAACTGGCAAGCAATGCGCACTGCGCCATTCTGGATGGAGGCTAGCTTGTAGCCTCGCTTCCCCTTCTCCACATCATCATATGTCTCTTTAATATTCTGTGCCAGGGCAAGGTTTGCAGCCTTCGCTAGGTAAAAGTCTTGTGGGTTTGGTCCTTGCATGCTCAATCTGGCGATCCGATGGATCAACATCGAATTGACAGTGATGCGTATGTCTAGACATAGGTATCCGCCATGGAAGCTCGACAACAGGAGCTTAACGCACACGCTAACCTCATGGTGCCTTCCAAAGTGGGGTATTTTCATTACGTTCAGAATAGTGGACTGCACGAGGTCCATAGTCCATGGTTGGGGGATTATCCTCGACTTCTTCCCGTTCATCCTAGTCAAATACCTGTGAGGAGCGATCATGCTAAAGTTCTTGCGATCCCCTAGGTTAAAGTCATTGATCTTTAGTGTTATGATCTTATCCGGCTGAGGCTTGCCTGTGCGTATCCCCTTCGGGAGGTACGCAGTAACCAAGGTGTAGTTGAAGTCCCTGGGAACACTGTCATGATTCACTACACCAGCCAAAGGCAGGATGTAGTCGGGCAAGATGGATGGGATTAACTTCGTGTTCTCCAAGTCATCTCGAGGCTTGGTTCTTTTCTCGTCCGCAGCTAGGGATAGTCCGGATCCGCGAGCAGTCAACAGGGAGGCTTGCACTCCTCTCGTCGATGAAGCTTGAATTCTGACGAACATCACTTTCTCAGCCATAAGTTCGATGAGAANGACTTTTCTGCGGTGTTAAGTTCATCTGACATGCACGCTCAAGATCGGATAACTTAGGTCAATGAAAAAATGCTCAATGCAATAGAACAGGTAGCGAAGTCTTAGTAAGAACAACACAGTAACAATGAGTTCTCTTGTTGGCTCGGATACAATTCATGAAAGTGTGCTCGGCACAACAGTCGATGGAATAAGTAGACAACGATGTAACATATCCCTCCAACGGACAAGAGGCCTTCATCAATGCAGTTATGTCCATTATGGCGCAGTCCCAACGGTCCGATGGCGAGATTTCTGATCATAATTGTTGTTTTAACCGTTTGGGAATGTCAATCTAATGCTTATAATACCTCCAAAGGTCATATCACTCCGCCATGGCGAAGTGCCAATATGAGCTGCTCTGATATTCCAGCGAAGTTCGAATTCTGGAGACCTTCCTTCTACGAAGTCTTCTCTAGAACTTCCTGTAATTTCTCTAACTTTGCTTTCTTCTTGCTGAGCTTTCTATCCTTCTTCCCTGTGATCTGTGTCTCGGTATTCCTCTTTCCATTATAATTCTTATCTCCTCTTAGCATAGTAACTTCGCGATGGTGATGGTATTTACTAGGTTTCAAGGGCAATACTTCTTCTCTATCTGGGGTAGGTGCTCTACTCTCCTATACAGACAGGTGTTTCAAATCTACTTGTGTTCTTTCAACTTCGACATCCATATTTCTGGTCCTCAGTAGCTTCGACTGGTTTTCGTGTTCGTCCAGTAAGTGTGATATTCTCTTAGCCATGAAGTCCCTTAGTTCTTGATTTTTTTGTTCTAGAGATTCCTCTTCTTTTCTTCAGGTCTGATCTTTCTCAATCCAGGGTTTTCCTAGTAACATCGCAAATGGGGTGTTGTTATCAATAAATTTAACAACCTCAAATTCTTCTTCTGTCGAAGTGCCATGAGCACTCATAGATGTATGGGTAATTCTTTCACATAGGGTTACCAACTTTCCTCTAAATAATCCTATTCCTCCCAATGAAGGAATCATAGCAGGCTTTCCTAAAATTCCCCAAGTTCTTTTTGTCATAATATTCACCTATGTTTCCTCATCTAGAACACAGTCTATGTCGAAGTCTCCTATTCTTGTTTCTATGCATTTTTTCTCTTTGAAGATCTCTGATAAGTTGATATCTATGTGGTCATTCAGGGTTTCTTTTATTTGTAGTAATACAGTCTCTTATTCTTTCTGGGGTTCTGCCATGGTCTCAGTTTCTTGGTCTTCCTTAAGGTTTTCTTGTCTCATATTCATTCTTTCAACCTTATCAATCATTCTAGGGAAATCCAGAATGTCATAGTCCATAGCTTTACAACAAAGACAACTAGGTCTTCTACCAGGGCATTCCTTAGCAAGGTGTCCCGGTCTTCTACAACTGTAACAAAGAGTTAATCCTCTCTTTCTCTTAAATGATCCCCAACCTTTCTTGTACTGCGCACAAGGATCATAGTAGCTAACTTGCAAAAATTTCTTCCTAGGATCCTGCATCCATTTGTTAGTCCAAACATTATTTCTATGCATAGGAATAACATATCTTTCATTATTTCTATCAGATCTACTCATATCAAACCTTCTTTCTTCTAGTTGTGCCCTAGTTTTCAGACTAGGACAAAATTTATCAAACATACCTAGATCCATACTTTCGAAACAAAAATTTTCCACTTATCTTACCCTTAACAAAGCACAAATCTTTCAAATCTTACCACTTTAATAAAAAAAATTCACTTTACCTTTATTAGAGCACAAAGCTTTCAGATCTTACCTCTTTTCTTCAAATCTGCCTCCTTTCTTAGCACAGAGCTCTGCAGTCAAGTAGAATACTGTGCACTAAAGCAACAGATCTATGTACATAACTTTCTTTATTTTCCTTAGTTCCCAGCAATCACAGTTTCAGGTCTCGGCAACGGAACCATTTGTTGGCACAGGGGCAGACCCAAGGTTCAACGCTTCAACAAAGCACCAACAAAACCCTAACTACCGACCCTTTCGGCAACACCTGCAAAGAAGATGAAGTCTCACCCGAGGTAGAGGCAGGGGTGGTTGCGGGACTCCAGTGTCTGCAACCTTAGCTGGGACACAAATCTATGATTACAACACCTTAATAGAGAACTTAGCGGTTGTCATTCATTAGTACTTATCCTTTGTCTACAACGCAGATAAACCCTAATTCTAGTCCCTGGGCTCACTTGTTCACCACATCGATGAAGATTGTTAATATATTTCGGCCATCATATGCCCTTCTGACCTCACACATTAGGGGGAATTTGTTATAACCCTAATTTGCACCAGACATGCTTACTTGGCACTAGGCCATCTCGGATTCCTTCTTTGCCAAAACACTATTGAACAACTCTTCTTAAAAACCCCTTTTATAAAGGCCCACGTGCTCTGCTCCATTACTGCATGTACCTACAAAAGCACAAAAAAAGGAAAGTTGTTGATGGAACACACAACTTTGGGTGAGTTAACTAAACCTTTTGGCCATGCATGGCCGAGGATTCGACCAAATACCTAGCTTCTTCTAGCCTATAAAAGAAGGGTTAGGGGTCCCATTTGGAAGAGGATAATCATAGTAAAGAAACTATACTAGATTGCACATTCCCTTTGTCCCAACCTTTAGCCTTCCTTGTGTAAAGAGAAATATAGAGCAAATAAGTTGAAAGACAGTTGAAGAGG
>JASDQU010323181.1:0-13006 GCA_032191745.1 Picea mariana
CCATATATGTGGAAGCACCATGCTATCTATGAGTCTCGACCCCGTAGTGTCATTATTACTCTGGGGGGTCATCTCTATAGGATACCAGAGGTAGTTCCAACTACTGCCCCACCTAAAAAGTGCTGCAAGGTAGTATCTCATACTAGAAAACTCATCTTCTCCACAATTTGTTCAAAGGGTAAACAGAAGGATACTGCAGCCACCACAGCTTCGGCCAAAGCACCTTCTATCCAACAGAAGCAGGTTGACAAGGTTGCAGCAAAGCACGAAGATTCCTTCTGCACACAGTCATCTAAAATAGCTAGACTAGTTAAAAAGGTCCAAAACTTCCAGCCACAGGTTCGTGACAGATTTCCACAAACTAAGCAGCGTGACTTCTCCAGCAAGACAAGCAACTCACCAAGATGCAGATTCAACAAATGCTTTTCCCTCTCCCCCGGGAACTCAACGCAATGGAGACCATTTCTTCCTAAGGAGGGAGGATTGATCTAGGTGGATATCGAGGTCCACCCACCTTTTCCAAATGGCTTAAAACATTTTTCTAGCCATTTTGGCAATTTACTATTTTTAGCAGGTTTTAACTTCCGGGGCCATTTTGAGGGCCTAAATGAATTTTTTTCGAGATCGAGGTTCTCAATGATATCCGAAGGCATGATTTATCCCCCAAAATGAATCTCCTCGACGATACCTTTCCAACGAGCTATCACACGCCTAAAACGGAGATCGTATGCAAAAGTTACGACCCCGGGAAGTTGATGCACCAACTTACCCAAACAGTGCCCACATGACTTTTGGCGCTTCATCTCCTAGGGTTAGGTTTTTGGATGTCTATGACTTTTGGCATTCTCATCTATTGTAAAAAGGCCTCTAGAACCTCATTGTAATCATCTTCTTGCGAATGCGAGTAGCCGTCACATCTCTTCTCAGAAATAAGCTGCCACCATTCTAGCAAGTCTTTCACTCTGTATTTTTACAGTCTCTGTACATTTCTTTGATTAATAGAAATCGTGTATTACTGTATATCTGTGTTTATGGCTGCATCTCTGATACATTTATGTTATATTATTAAATATCTGCAATATCTCTGTGCATTTCTTTATTATATCTCCGCTCTCATTTCGTGCCGAAAATAATCCGGATCATGAAAGCTATGTCCATGGCTCACTGAAATGTTGCCCCTGCATTCATCAATCCAAAGGGAATTTTGGCATACATGAGTGTGCCCCAAGGAGTAGTGAAGGCTATTTTTTCTTTGTCCTCAGGCAGGACTGATATCTGATTGTAGACCAAAAATCCATCAATCATAGATATCATTGATGCACCAGTTACCCTTTGTAATATATGTTCCATCTTTGGTAAGGGGTAATTGTCCTTCTTTGAGCTCCTATTCAGATTTCTGAAATCGACACAAAGTCTAATTTCTCCACTTTTTTTTCTCACCGGGACCCGATTAGCCACACATTCGGAATATCTCAAAGGGACTGTGATTTGAGCATCCAACAGCTTCTTTACTTCTCTCTCCATGATAGGAAGAAACATAGGATTGATCTGTCTTAACTTCTACCTAAATGGCTTGGCCTCCTCTTTCAAGGGAATCTTATGCTCAATGATAGTTGTGTCATAAGTCTTGAGGTCTTCATAGGTCCAAGAAAAAAGATCAGTGAATTCCCTCAATAGTTTAACATACTCAACCCTCTTCTCTCTTGTCAAGATGCTTGACAACCTGACAAACTTTGGCTCCTCCTCTGTGCCGATGTTACACTCAGCTGTATCAACATTATATTTTGAGATCGTGCCCTTTACTGCTACATCATTTCTATCAAAAATCCTTCCCAAAAGAACCAATCCCTTTGGAATGTGATTGCTAGGCAGCTGAACAATATGATGATCAACAATCTTGTTCAGAAGATCATCAGTATAAGGGTCGGTTTCAGAAGAAGGGTCTTGATCAATGTGCAATGCCGAAAACTCCTCAGCAGTCTCTAGGAATCTTTTGATTTCAAGATCGTCCTAAAAAACCTTCCAATGCTTGACATTGTCAGGTATGGAGAGCCTGTATCTTACTTTTGTATCATACCTGAGCTTAGGTGGCAGAGGGACTTTGAAATTGCTCTTTGAAGTATTCATGGAATCAGCCACAATTTTTTCTTCTCCTGGAATAAATGATATATTGAAAGCTAGGAAAAAACTATCAATGAGGTCCTAGGCTTCATTTATGTAACTCCTAAGCCGAGGGTGCTTGGCCTGATAAACATTTTTCATCTGCTGAATGATAAGCTCAGCATCACCAAACACAACTATTTATTTAATCCCCATGTCCTTTGCATCCCGTAAGCCCAAAACAAGAGCTTTGTATTCTGCCACATTATTGGTAGCCTCAAATTCTAACTTGTATGACATAGATATGGTTTCTTGAGTAGGGGAAACAAAAACTACCCCAACGCCAGCACCATATTTAGAAGAATTTGCATCAAAGAACATTTTCCATATATAAGTAAGTGGGGACGAATCTTCATGGGGCCTAATCGGTTGCTTTCTGAGTTGAAGAGGAGCCTCATGGGTGTTGGTGAGCTGCAACAAGATGGATCACGAATCAATATCAAGGGAAAAGATGGGATGATTGGTGGGATCTTCCTCATCACTAACAATGTAAGCCAACTAAGCTTCTCTATACATTCTTCTGTGTTCCCCTCCAAAGCCTGGGACGGTAGCATATGTTAGGTCCATTTGTAATATTCCCCCAAGATTTTTAATCCAAGATCTTGACAATAGCATGCCAAACTTGGGAGGAACATCAGCTACCACAATGTCCATGACCACACTCTTCATGGGTAGTTGAAACAAGGTTATGACCAGGTGTTTGATGACTCCAAGACATTGCACCCTCCTTGAATCGAAGGAGTACAAATCATGATAGGATTTTGTTACTTCCAGCACGAGCTCTTCCATAACTGTTTTAGGCATGAGTTTATGGGAAGCCCCTGAATCCATTAGGAAATTATGCAACACCTCATTATGTATGTTCATGGCTATGTAGAAGGGAGGGGATGAATCCTCTTTGTCTTCTACCATAGGGCCTAATATGACTTCGGGATTTTCATCTTGGAGATTCACTGAGTCTGTGGAAAGCTGAGGTGGCTCAGACTGCAACAGTTTAGAGAGGGACCTTTTGAAATCTTCATGTTTAACTAAATCTGAAAGGGGGACAGGGATTCTGATTCTTTGGATTTCATGCTCAAAGTTAAAGGAGGAAGGAGGCCTCATAATTTCTCTCACCTCTGGGACAGGGTCTTTGGCTATCGGCGATAGATTCTGAGTTTTCTTTTCCTTGGCAGTGTTTGTTGCAGGCCTAGCAAGATTTTCTGTTATAAGAGAATGATCAAGGATGTCAGACTTCCATTCTTTCTTTTTTGACCTGAGGTTATAATTATTGGGAATTCTACTGTCTTTTCCCCTTTCACTCAGCTCATTTATTTGACTGTTCATGAGGGATTCTTCATATGAAGATTGAGTCAAATGGGGAAAAGGGTAGGTGTCTTCAATACAGTGAATTTTAGGGTCTAACTCCTCTTCCTCCTTCTTTTCATCATCAACCAGGTTGTTTTGGAGAGGGGTTTGAATCCTCTGATCATCCCTATCTTTGTTCCTTTGTTCCCTTGGCATAATCTGAGGAGCATGGTTGTTCGACCTTCTGAAGTTTCCTCTGTTATCAATGTTTTGGGGATTTCTATATGTCTGCTTCCCCTCCATTTTAATTTTCTCCATCTCTGGAAATGGAGACTTTACCATCTTGGTCAATTCATCTACTTGAGGGTGAGATATAGGAGAACTAGAGGTTGAGGCCTCAGATCTCCCTATTCCCCTGTCTCTGTTAGATTTGCTTCTAAGTCAATTAACTGCCAACACATTGGATTCTACTTCCAGGGCTGCATCTTGTATGTTAGCTAAGGAAGTGGCTCTTCTTTCTCTGAGCAGGAGGCATAAATCAGGGTCAATGGCACTAGCATAAGTGATTTTGGTAGAGGCTTTTGATGGTTTTATTTCAGCAGGGATCTTATTGTACATCTTATTGAATCTTTTGGAGAAGTCAGAGACAGACTCTCCTTCCTTTCTCTTCAAGGACGCAAACTCTGTCATATAATACATGAATTATTTCTTATCTCCCCACTGTCTCAAGAAGGAATTATCTAGAGCTTCAATCCCAACAATAGATCCAGGGGTCAGTCCCCTAAACCATTTCCTAACCTCGCCATCTAGGCTCTGGAAAAAAACTCTCATCCAGACATCTTCAATTTCAATGTTCAGGTTGTCTTCATAACTGTAGAAGGAAGCAAGGTGTTCTTCAGCAGTTATGTCCTCCTCCCCAGTGAATTTAGGTATATACTTCAAGTACTCTCCAGCGGGGAGAGGATTCATTGGCTGAGGTAGGACTAGAGGGGCATACCTTGCATCCATTATGGAATCCATTATGTTTACAGGGGGATGAGCACTTTCCATAGGGATATTAGGTGGAGGAAAAATAGAAAGAGAAGGAGTTCGAATAGGGGAATCTAGAACTGAGCTTGCAGGAGGAAATGGAAACAACAAAGGATTTGAAGAGAAGGCTACTGGGCTAGAGGGAACAGAGGTTGGTGTGGGCACAACAGTAGCAACAGTAAGAGGAGAAGGGATGGTAAAGCCTGAGGTAGGGAAATATTCTAAATTCTTGGTTCTAAACAAGGCTGCAATGTCAGGAGAAATAGGAGTGACAAAGCTCTCTCCCTCTAATCTAAGACCAGAAAACTCAATAGGAACACTCCCAAAATTTAACAAATGAGAAACTCCAACAAGAGGTCTGATAGAAAAATGAGAAGCAACTATTGGAGTTTCTAATAGAGGGCAATTAGAACTATCAGAAATAATTGGTTCAGTAGTTGAAGCTCCTTCTCTAGGACCCTTTCCCTTTCTGATAAGCTTCTCTGGATCTACTTTAGGTGTTGTCAAGGGCAACTGAGGAGTAGACCTCATATGCCTGACTCTGGAAGCCATAACTAGAACAGTAGGTTCGCCCCAGTGGAGTCGTCACAAGGGATTCGCTAGGTACACAGTAGAAATATTGTGGGGATCTGATGCCTGATGCACCTTCAGAATCAGAGGCTCAATGTCATTCAATCCCGAGGAAAATATTCAACTTTATTTCTGACAACAATGCCAGAAATGTTAGCACCAGAAGTAACTCCTGGATTGTGGCAGGAGTAAGCCTGATACCCATTAGTTTTATATGTCACAAATGAATAAATTGGGGTGGTCGAAGGGGTGCTGGCCCAACAGAATATCATTTTAACTTAGAAAACTAGGTCAAGCATGCACAAGCAAGGGAGGTCTTGATCTAAATTCAGTCAGGAAGTTGAGCTTAAAATGAGTAGAAAGAAAACTTGATGAGAATGGTGGATGAGACTACTATGAGCATCCAGCCTTCCAGTAGTTCATAGAAGAAAAATAGGACACTGAAATGTGCCTAAGTGACACAGATACAACAACATAGTGATCAAACCTACATAACAATGCTACTGTAACAACTCGAATGGATCTTCCAATTCCGAGTTACTCAGTGTAAGAGAGAAAGGATAACACAGAGAATTGTTTCAAGACTGGTAAAAAATACTGCTATGATCAATCATACACCATAACAACATAATAACCCTCGACTGGATCCTCCAATTCTGAGTGTCTTAACACAGTGTATACAGATGTGAAAAGAAGATGAATTTCATTAAACAAGAAGTCTCAGATGCCAATACATAACAAGGGAAACCAATGCTTCATCAAAATTTACAATCGAGAGCCTAGCTCAACCATCAACACTAAAAAAATGGAAAAAATGCCTGTATATACTCCAAGAAAAACCACAGCAACAAGTTTGAGTCAATTCATTGAAGGCATTACGTCTACATGTTTCCTGACAAACTGTGCATACAGTCTCTGGTCAATCGTGAACTTCGGTTAGACACAATCGTGTTCCAGAACGGGCCTACAAATGAGTTGACAACTTGCAGTCCTTTTTTGGACTTTCCATTTATGGTGGAAATGATGTCCAACCACCATCAACTGCTTCAATAACTACTTCATTGGGATCGGGTAAGCCCCCGGTCAACTATGCTTCTGAAGGACGTGGAGGCCTTCTCATTCTGCCATCTGGAATTTCTTAGGGAATTCATGACAAGGCTAGCAAGAAGACGTGGGAGCCGGCATGATGACCAGAGCACCTGACATGATGCGGTGCATAGACAATGGCCAGGTAGAGGCGATTTGATAGCTTGGTGTGGAGACGAAATGAGGAGAGGCCATGTGGATGGATGTGGCAGAGGGAAAGCGGTCGGGCAAACGCAAGTGACAGAACTCGTGGGCCCTGAGATGTGAGAGCCAGGTGGAGGAGACACAGGGCTGAGAAGAAGACGTGGGGGTATGTGATTGACAAAGGGGGAAAACACGTCGCTAAGATGGGTGACTTGGAGGAGGAGAAACAGGTGTCAGAAGATAAGAGGGATGAAGAGAAAGGGACATGATGCAGGGGTGAGTGGAGGACAGGTGCATGTGGGAGGGGAGTGGGAATGTGACGGGCAGAAGAGACAGGCAGAGCAAGAGATAGATGGCACCAGGAGGTGAGAGCGGTAAGTGGTAAAAAGCTTTAGAGGGGACCACATTCAAAACCACCCNCCCCCCCCCCCGCCATTAAAGGCAGAACGGTGGGGGGGTCTGAAATGGAACCTGCGCCATAGATCTAGGCATTTCAATCTCAGACGCTCAAACTTGCGCGCTCTCATATCGGACCCCCCCCACCCATTAAAAGCAGAATGGCCGGGGGGGGTCCAGAATTAAACCTCAACCGTAGATGTGGGTGCGCGAACTCTGGCTATCCAAATCAGCCTGCCCTTTAGAATGTCGCGCCTTCACATCAAAACTTAGGATAAGTGGGTTTTTCAACCCACTTCTTGTCATTCTTTTCACCAAAACACCCCCTTACATGTTTATGTGATAAAAACAAGGAAGAAACTTGGAGACTAAAAAGCAGGGCAGTCTGGCTCAAAAATGGGGACGAAAACACAAAATTCTTCCATGCCTACGCAAAGGGAAGGAAAGCAACAAATACAATCTCGAGCCTCAAGGATCAGGAAGACAACCTATCACCACCTTTGAAGGGATAACAAATCTGGGGAAAAATCACTTCCAAACACTCTTCAAGGAAGAGAGAACAACAAACCTAGCTGACATATTAAAATTGGCTCTATACTTTCCTTCCTTCGTCAACAAGGAGAACAATCAAAACCTTTTTGCAGAAGTTACAGAATCAAAACTCAAAGATACAATGAAAATTTTTCAAAAGGACAAAAGCATGGGACCAGATGGGTGGAATATAGAATTCTACCTAGGATTCTTCGAACTGATCGGAAAATACATTCTCAAAGTAATAAAGGAATCCAGAAAAAATAGCAGGATACACGGCCCACTCAATACCACTTTCATAGCACTCATCCCAAAGGTAAATGAGCCTCTTTCCTTTGATGATTCCCATCCCATTTCTCTCTACAACTGTATCTACAAAATAATTGCAAATATTATCGCTCTAAGGCTGAAACCAATCCTCTCCAAGTCAATATCTAAAGAACAATTTGGTTTCTTAGAAGGAAGACAAATCCACGAAGCCATAGGGGTAGCACAAGAAGGTTTACACAGCCTGAAAACTAGAAAAGAAAAAGGTACAATCCTAAATATCAACCTCTCCAAGGCCTTTGATAGAGTTAACTGGTCATACATTAGACTACTTCTCACCCATCTTGGATTCAAAGTACCCTTCAACAAATGGATCATGGCGTGCATTTCTTCGGTTTCCTTTGCAATCCTTATAAATGGAGTTGCCTCCCCTTTCTTCATCTCAGAAAAAGGTTTACGCCAAGGTTGCTCCCTTTCCCCCTTACTTTTCTTATTGGTAGCAGAAGGTTTAAGCAAGGAACTTTTAAATGCAGCCAGTAATGGGGAGTTCCATGGAATACAAATTACCCACTCCCAAAGACTCACCCATCTACTCTTTGTATATGACATTCTCATATTCTGCAGCAGCTATACTCAGGATGCTGAACACTTTCCAACATACTTACACTCTTCTGATCTGCAACAAGAATGCAAGTAAACATTCAGAAATGCACCCTCTCCTTCACAGAATTGGGAATAGAGGAAGAAGAATTGTACAAAAGAATCTTCCATTTCACCCCTTTGGACTTCTCAGCTGGCTTAAAATACCTTAGTTTTCAACTAAAACCAAACAACTACCTCGAAAAAGACTGGAAATGGCTCATCTCAAAACTGGAGAAAATATTATCTGGATGGAGCTTTAGGTGGCTATCCAGAGCAGGGAGACTCACCTTAACAAAATAATTTCTAGAAGCCATTCCATTTTACTGGATGTCGCTAGCATGGATCTCAAAAGGAATACTAGAAAAAATTCGAAAAATCTACTCACAATTCATCTGGTCAGGCCAAGGAGAAAAAACCATTCAACCCCGGGAAAAATGGGACCTCTTAGTGAGACCAAAGGCTCTAGGAGGGTGGGGAGTCAAAAACATTTTCTTGTTCTCAAAATCATTGGCAACTAAAATAGGCTAGAGTCTCATCAACACAAAAAATATCTGGTCCACAGTTATTCACCAAAAATATATAGCCACTAGATCCTTAGAAGATTGGATCAGATCCCCAGCAAAATCCTCCAAAGGATCCATATTTTGGAAATCCCTCACATCCTCCTTCCCAGTTATAGGAGAAGGTATTTCCTGGAAAGTGGGATGTGGGAACCATCTCCATCTAGGAATGGACCCCTGGCCAGGCAGTGGGAATACACATATCCTCCCTACAGATATCATCAATTCTCTACATGAGCAAAATCTCTACTTTCTCTCACAACTGGCTGACCCCATTACAACCACTCTTTTCTCTCCAGGTTGGAAGAAAGCGAATGAACTAGGGATTTCTGGAGCTCTCGAGCTACACTACATAAATTACATCAAAGATTTACATCTTGGGAACATAAGACTTTCGGACAGATAAAATGAACTAGTCTAGCAAAAGGATCCAATAGGTGCATACACCCCAAAATTGGGTTATATCACACTTTCTGTGGACCTCTTTCAACAAAAACCCATATGGTGGTGGAAAGGCCTCTGGAAATTAAAGTTCCCACAAAAAGAAAAACTCTTCCGTTGGGCAGCCCTAAATCAAAAGATCCCTAAATGGGAATTACTACAAAAACGACATTTCGAAGGTCCCAACAGATGTCCACTATGCCTCATGAATGTAGAAACAATCCAACATCTGCTCATTTCTTGCCCCTTCACACAAAGAGTGTGGAAGGAAATTTCAGACAGTCTTAGACTCTCCTGCATATGGGAGGGATGTTCTCTGGAACAAGCTTGGAAAAATTGGCTTCAAGAAAACAGGCCCAAAGAACTTAAAGCTCTTCCTCCCATTGTTTTTTGGGGCATCTGGATGGCCAAAAACTCAGCAACCTTCCAAGAAAAAGATACAGCTCCATAAATAACCGCAACACAAAGCCTTTCAATAATTTCACACTTCCCAAAAAATCCTACTAGAAGAAGACAAAAAACTCACACTCTTGAACAAATAGATTTCACAAAGCCATGGGCCTACTTTGATGGAGCCTCACAGAACAATTTTTGTGGAGGCGGTTTCACTCTACACCTCTCAAACTCTCACTTTTTTCACCCAAAATTGGGAATCAGACAAGGCACAAACAACCATGTCGAACTATTAACCTTAAATCTTCTACTTTCCTTCGTAATTGAAAACAACCTACGACACATTCAGATTTTTGGAGACTCACAAATTGTGGTGAATTGGGTAAGAAAATTTCAGAAATGTCACAACATTTTTCTCCTCCCCATTCTGGAGGACAGTTATTAGCTTTTAGAAAATTTTGACTCTGTAACTATCTCCCATGTCTACCAGACCAGGAATACAGTAGCGGATGCACTCTCCAAAGCTGGACTTCAACTTGCTCTCGGACAATGGGACATAACAGAGAAAAAAAATGGAGACTCACATTTTTTACCATCGACCATTTATAGATCCTACTACACTACAACAGGATGCACAACATGAACATCAAGACTCTCTGAGGTCATAAATTTCTCTGAAAACAAGCAGCAAAAATACTATTTTGAAGCACTACAAAAACCAAAACTGGAAAGTGGGTTTGGGTTAATGCCAAACAGTACCGGGGTAGTTTAAAACAAAGACTAGCTCGCCTGAAATGGGAGCAGACAAGGAAAAAAAGGTCTCAAAGGGAAAGTACTTGGGTCCTTCGCAAGAAACAACATTCAAACAAGTCCTCTTTGCAAGTATGTGGCAACAAGTCTAAAGGAAAAGGAAGAGTCATTGATGATTATGCCTTATATAGTCCTACATCCACACCTCTCACTTGGTCATCTGATCTTTATGTGAAAGAATTGTTAAAGGTAAAAGAGAGGTTGGAAGTAGTAGAAGCTAAAGAGTTGGAAAGAAATTGTACAATCCATAGAATAATAGCTGAAAACCAGGATTTAGCAGAAAACAATAAAGTTCTAAAGGAGCAAGTGTCATTGCTACAGGAAGCTCTCCGAATGGGGAAAACAGAATGGCAACGCATGAAAGCAGAAGTGAAAAACATGAAGAAAATTTCAGTGGAGAATACAAAGGTGATGAATGCGAAGCCATCTCAGGATAAGGCGAAAGTAGTTACCCAAATAGACAACAATGAAGAGACATCAAGAGAGAAGAGGAAAGGAGATTCCGCAAATGATCCGGATTATTGTCGGCACGAAATGAGAGCGGAGATATAATAAAGAAATGCACAGAGATATTGCAGATATTCAATAATATAATAGAAATGTATCAGAGATGAAACCATAAACATAGATATACAGTAATACACGATTTCTATCAATCAGAGAAATGTACAGAGACTGTAAAAATATAGAGTGAAAGACTCGCTAGAATGGTGGCAGCTTATCTCTGAGAAGAGATGTGACGGCTACTCGCATTCACAAGAAGATGATTACAATGAGGCTCTGAAGGCCCTTTTACAATAAACAGGAATGCCAAAAGTCCTAGACATCCAAAAACCTAACTCTAAGAGATGAAGCACCAAAAGTCATGTGGGCCCCGTTTGGGTAAGTGAGTACATCAACTTCCCGGGGTCGTAACTTTTGCATACGATCTCCGTTTTAGGCGTGTGATTGCTCGTTGGAAAGGTATTGTCGAGGATATTCATTTTGAGGGCTCAATCATGCCTTCGGCTATCATTGAGAACCTCGATCTCGAAAAACCTTCATTTGGACCCTCAAAATGACCCCGGAAGTTAAAACCTGCTAAAAATAGTAAATTGCCAAAATGGCCAGAAAAATGTTTTGAGCCATTTGGAAAAGGTGGGTGGCCACCGATATCCACCTGGATTAGCAAAACTCTCTAAAACCTGGGCTCAAATTATTAGCAATCCTGCTAAGAGGGAAGGAGAAAGAAACATTCAGGTTGACAACATGCAAGATAGAGAAAGCAAAGAAAGACATGATAGAGAAACAAACATAATTATCAAGGGGGTGAAAGATTATGGGAAAAATGAACATACTCTTGACCTTGCAAGAGACTTCTTGAAAGACAAGCTCCAATGGCAAGGACAAATATGTCAAGCATGGAGAGTAGGTAAGCCTAACAGTGAGAGAGCCAGGCCCATAAAAGTCATCATGCCCAACTTGTGTGATAAAGAGATCATTCTAAGCAAGGAGCAGTTCTTGAGGGGTTCTCGGTTTTTTCTAGAAGAAGACTTAACTGTAAGACAACAAGAGGAAAGGAGGGACGAGATGACAAAAGTTAGGGCAGAAAGAGATGAGGGAAAAAGAGCATGGATTTATAAAGGTAAAGTTGTGATAGCACAATTTGGACCTCCTTCCAAAACAAGGAAGCAAGACAATAACAAAGAAGAGGCAACAAACTCCTCAGCAAGAAATGAGGAAGCAAGGTCGGTATGGGCAAGCAAGGACAAAGACTCAACTGTGAGTCTTGCATGCCAAAACAAATAGCAATCAAATCGTACCTAGGTTTCCGTAAGATTAGTTTGTTGGAACTGTAGGGGGTACCCATGGAGATGAGGACCTGGGTTAGGGCCTACTGTAGAAGATAGAGACATAATTTGCCTCATAGAAACACATGAGCATGAAGGGTGCAAGACACCTTTGTTTGAAGGGTATTGGAAGATAGAAGTGTGGAACAAGGTAGCAGGGAATGGCAAAGGGAATAGGGGTATCATGGTATTAGTAAGAGAAAAAGAAGGTCGTTTCATTCAGCTAGAAAAAGAAGACCCAAATAAGCAATTTGTCTGGCTTAAAATATCAGAAAATGGAAATCACATAAGAATTGCAGCATGCTATTTTGTGCCACAAGTTTCAAAAATCTACAAAAGTAGAGGGCTTGACCACAAATATCCCTTTGCAGCCTAAAAAACAGATATTGCAATATATTCTCAGCTAGGTGAAGTCCTTATAGTGGGGGATTTCAATGCTAGAACTACAGGTGAACAAGCTAGCATTCTTTGTTGCAAAGAAGACGGTGACCCTATCTGGCTTACAGAAGAGAGTAATCATCAGTGGGAACGAATTTCAGAGGATAAAGGCTGCAATTTCTTTGGAGAACAATTGCTTACGCTATGTGGGGATTTCGATTTAGTCATTTGTAACAGTATGACTAGATGGGAAAAGTCCGGTAATTTCACTTGAAATACTTACAACGGAGCAAGTGTAGTAGATTATACAATTTGCTCGCATAACTTGTGTGGGAAAATGGAGGAAGTGTTGATTGGAGATCAAATTTGGGACTTAAAATCGGATCACAAGCCAATTTATTTAAGTTTCTCTTGGACCGAAAAGAAGCAAGTAGGGTCAAAAACTCAGTGTGTTCAACAAAATCCCCCAAATGGCAGAATTCT
>JASDQU010323182.1:0-11235 GCA_032191745.1 Picea mariana
CTTTAATGTAGATGTGGGATATTGGAAGACTTACTTACAAATTCAATTGTTGAGTGTGTAGATGGGTCCTTATTATCCAATCTGAAATGGGGTTAAAGATGGCCTCTCATTCTATAGTAAAAGAATTTTCTTTCTCACCTTCACTTTGGTTCTTCTTTTTATAATAAGCACTGAGAAACAGAGCAATTAATGTCTTATTGATATTTACAACTTTGTTTTTAGACACAAGATAGGAACCTCAATTCACATCTTCATTATTTAAATTCTGTTTTTTTTTCTTATCAAGGTGTGAAGAGGATTGAAGGCTCCCGACTTATTCTCTATTTTATTTTATATAGAAATATGTAGTGCTCTTGTAGCATTATTTTAATAGAGTGAGTTGTAATTTTTATTTAAACCATAGTTGTGTTGATAGTTTGTGAGTTTATGTGTTGTAGTGTTGTTTTTTTTTAAAACATAACAATGTTGTATTTTAATTTTGCATAATATACAACATTTTTATCTATTGTTTCGTAGTATTATAGAATTTTTATGCTTCTGTAATTTCTTTGATAAAAACATAATATAACATGGCATTTTTACTTTCAACCGTGGAAACTTATTTTGTCAGAATTTAATTCCATTTGCTCAGATCTTTCAGTTTGTATTAGAGCAGGTTGATTGCAACATTTTTAATTTTGGAGAAGAAGAAATGAGCCATAATTCAAATGTTGTATAGTACCAGATTCCTCTTTTCGTCGAGAAAACTATGAGTACAGGTGTGTGAAGATGAGAATTATTGTCATCTCACAAGTCTTATGGATGCTTGTTTCTATAGGTTACATATAGCCATCTGATCAAGCTACCTACAGTGCTCTCTCTGTTGATCACAAGGAAGAATTGAAAGAAAACATGAAAAAGGATGTCAATTCTCTATTCATCCTTCAAACTAGAATTGAAATCACAATGTTCCCAAAGATTGAATAATGTAGTAAGTCCTATGATGCTTGGGAAACCTTGGATAAGGCATACAAGAGACTTGTTAAGGTAAAAGTTGTCAAAATCCAAATCCTGAGAAGATATTATGAATCTCTTACTATGAAATAAAATGAGAGTGTTGAATCTTTTATTACTGGAGTTCAAAATATTGTGAATGCTATTCATGCTCATGGTGAATCTCTTGAAGATAGGAGGATTGTTGAATTTTTTTTGAGAAGTCTTCCTAAAAAAATTGATCTTGTCACTATTGCTATAGAGGAGTCAAGGGATTTATCATAGCTAACCCTTGTTGATCTGTTTGGAAGCCTTCAAGTACACGAAGACATGTTAAAAAAGCATGAGGAAACTCAGGATCAATCTTTCCAAAGCAAGTTGAAGGTTGATGACAAGAAGAAATAATATTCCACTACCATGAATGATGCTTCTATTTTTTCTTTATCATCAAATAGAGGAGGTAGAGGTCGTGTAAGATCCAAATGAAGAGGAGGCCATGGTAGAGGAAGAAATACTATCCCTGGGAGAGGTAATTGTAGTTGTAGCTATTGTAATAAATATGTTCACCTTGAAATCTATTGTTTTAAGAAGAAAAGAGACATCGATGACCACTCAATCAATTTACAGTAAAGATGAAAGTGAAAACTCTCAAACTTTGTTTCTCACATGTAACCTGTGCCATAAAATTTAATAATGGAAGTATCATGTATATACATGATACTTTGTTTGTTCCAAGTTTAAAGAATAACTTGATTAGCATAGGGAAGTTGAATTCTAAAAACTACAAGATTGTTTTTGAAGGAAAGTTTTGTAATATTTTGAACAACAATGGCAAGAGGTTTGGCCACATTAATTTTGGATCTCTTTCCTTCATCCAAAAGAAGAACTTGGTAAGAGGTTTTCCTTCATTCATAGAACGAGATAATGCGATATGTAAAGGTTGTGAAATAGGGAAGAAACATATATATAACTTGAATCCCTGTCATCATTTTAGAGCAAGTGAACCTTTGGCCTTAGTACATGAAAATATTTGTGGCGCCATGTAGACCTTATCTCTTGGAAAGAATATGTATTTTCTTCTTTATGTAGATGATTTTTCAATTATGTCTTGGATTTATTTCTTAAGTGAGAAGTCTCAAGATTTTAGTTACTTTAAAAAATTTAAAGAACTAGTTGAGAAGGAATCATGATACTATTTGAAAGTATTGAGAACTGATCGAGGTGGAGAATTCACTTCTAATGAGTTCAAAGAATTTTGTAGCTTACATGGCATCAAGGAGGGGTTAACCACTGCATATACTCCTCAACAAAATGGAGTAGCTAGATGGTTAGATGCATGTTAAAAGAAATGAGTTTTTCAAACATGTATGAAGAAGAGGAAATCCATAGAACTATATATATCCTCGACATAAGTCCTACAAATATGGTTAACAATTCTAGTCCTTCTGAAGATTGGTTTTGTAGAAAACCAATTATTTCTTGTCTAAAAATATTTGGGTCTGCATACTTTTTTCACATTCCTGCACAACAAAGACATAAATTAGATGGAAAATAAACAAAATGTATTTGCATTGGGTATTCATAAGAAAGAAAGGCTCATAGGTGTTTTGATCCACTTACTAATAAACTTTATGGTAGTAGAGATGCGATCTTTGTTGAAGGGGGAGTTAATAACAAAAATGAAGGAGAAGATAAAGTGGTTACTCAACATATTGAAAACTTAATTTTTGATAATAATGATCAATCTTTACAACCCTCTAGTGTAAGAAATGCAGGCTCATCTTCAAGGAGTTCTCCTAGAAAAATAAGAAGTTTGAAGGAGATATATGAGACATCTAGGTATGCTGGTGATAATTTTTCTCTTTTTTCTTCTGCCCATGTTGAACCTTTTAATTTTAAAGAATCTTGCACTGATGAACCCTGGGTGCAAGCCATGGAGGATGAGATGTCATGGATTGAAAAAAAATGATACATGGGAGTTAGTTGATCTTCCTAATGGAAAATCCACTATTGGTGTAAAGTGGATTTACAAACTAAAATTTAATATGGATGGAAGTATTTCAAAGTATAAGGAAAGTTTAGTTGCAAAAGGATATGTGTAGAAAGAAGGCATTGACTATGCAAAAACGTTTTCTCAAGTAGCAAGACTTGAAACTGTAAGAAATTTTCTTTCCATTGCATCTCAGTTAAAGTTAACAATTTATCAGATGGATGTTAAATCTGATAAGTTCTTAAATTGATATTTGAAGGAATAAGTTTATGTTGAACAACCTCAAGGTTTCATTGTTAAAGGTAAATAAGGTAAGGTTTATAAGCTTAAACAAGCTCTTTATGGTCTTAAACAAGCCCCTAGAGCTTGGTACTCTAGAATTGATAAATATATTCATGATTATGGCTTTATGAGAGTACACTGTAAAAAAATGTCGTGGGATCATATTTCATCATTGTTTTCTTATATGCAAATGAATTAATTTTTATGAGCACCTCATCCTCACTTGTGGAGGAGTTCAAAGAGGAAATGAAATCTGAATTTGATATGTCTGATTTAAGATAAATGATTTTTTTTTGGATATGCAAATCAAACAAACAGTTGCGGTTATAGCCATTAGTAAGTCCAAATATGTTGAAGATTTTTTGAAGAGGTTTAACATGCATGGTTGTAAACATGTGAGTACTCCCTTAGTTGTTGGGAGTAAATTGATGAAGGAAGATGAAACTCCACCTTGTAATTCCACTCTTTATAGATATTTTATTTTTAGTCTTATGTATCTGACAACCACTAGACTAGACATCATGTTTTTTGTGAGTGTGGTTGCCAGGTTCATGCATCAACCTCATGAGTCTCATTGGCGTGCAACCAAAAGAATCCTCAGATATGTAAGTGGTACAATTTTTTCTGGATTGTTTTATAATGCTACTAATGATTCCAATGTTGTATCATACATATATGCACATTGGGCAGGTTGCTTGGATGATTGAAAGAGCACTTATGGATATTCTTTTCTCTTTGGAGGAAATCTTGTTTCTTGGAGTAGAAAAAAACAACTCACTGTTGCTCTATCTAAAAATGAATTAGAGTATATTGAAATGTCATGAACAAGTACACAAGTCATATGGATGGAAATATTGTTTGAATACTTGGGAATAAAAGTCAATAAGCCAATCAAATTATATTGTGACAATCAAAGAAAAATCTCCATGACGAATAATCTTGTATTCCACAGCAGGAGAAAACACATTGATATTCGACATCATTTCATTCAATATATTGTAAAACAACAATTCATCTCTTTCGAATTTTGTCCATATGAATATCAACTTGCAAACATTTTCAATAAAATCTCTTCCAAAGGATAAATTAGAAAATCTTAGACTGTTGTTGGGAATCAAAAAACTTGACATTAAGGGGGTGATTGAAATAATTCATGCCTTGTTTTTAGGCATTTTTTGGGCATCTGGACAATTGCTAAACTCCAAGTTTAATTTTTAAAACTTCCAGGTGTTGGATTTAGATTGTTGCATTTTCTTATTCAACGACAACAATGGAACACCATGTTGTTGATGGACATATATTTAAACTTTGTTCTATGTTCTTATCATGATGTGAATAGGATCGAAGGCTCTTGAATTATTAGCTATTTTGTTTTGTATAGAGCTATGTAGTGTTGTTGTAGCATTATTTTATCAGAGTGATGTATTTTTTTAAACCAGGGTTGTGTTCAGAGTTTGTGAGTTTATGTGCTATAGTGTTTATGTGATGTCATCACCTAGGGTTTTATGCATAAACCCTAATTTTCAGAAATTGCGAAAACTCCAAGACTGGTCTAGGGAAAAGATGTGCTAGGACTAGAAGAGTCTTCATGTGGTATTGATTTCCCCAACGAGTTCTTCTAGACTGTGAAAATGGCTTCTTTTAGGCCTTCTTTGATACCATGTTAAAATTTTTCTTAATAAGTTAAGTGTATTCAATATTCTTTAACTTTAAACTATTAGAACAATAACTACATGCATAAATATCACTGAAAGAAACACATTCACAGTATACACAATATTTATTTTGGGAAACCCTCTTGGGGGAGAAAACCCAATAAATATTCTTCAATATAGATTCGTCAATAGGTACAATGTCTCTCTCAAGAGAGATCTCACCAAACATAAGATAATCCGAAGATAGACCAGAAACTATAACCAAAATCGGGTAGCGCACCACTAGACCAAGATAGGCCTCCAAGAGATAACCAAAACCCTTCTCTAGATCAACCTTACTCTATAGTTGCGTCTCCTCCTAAGACTTGTGCATTTTTACTTGAGAGAGAGAACTTGTGTTGATTTTTTTCCAAATGATGCACCTAGCCTCTTATAAATACAAGTTGAGCCACCCTTTAAATAGGCTAGGGCCAACTTGTATGATTGACACTTTCTAATTTACTTTTGACTTTTTCAAAGCCACAATAGGGATGACTTTTACAAAGGCATAATAGGGATGACTTTACAAATACAACATAATATTATTCTTTAGGGTTTTGACTTGGCCTAATACAATATAGATACAATAAGAATATCTTCCAAGGCTACTCAAATTTCAACAAAAGAAAGTTCATCCCTTTAGGTGGAACTTGGAGATGATTCCAAGCATGGAGTAAAATGAGTAGGAGAACCCTCCTACCAACTTGATTCAGGTAACTCTATTTCAATAAATTATGTATTTCTTGTACAAGGTTTAAGGAAGAATCTTCTTTCTATCTCTGGTTTAGAAGATCGAGGCTTCATAGTAGCTTTTGTTGATGACCAAGTCCTTTTATGGCCTAAGGGTTCAAGTATAGATTCAACCACTGTGATTGGTGTCCAAGAGGGAGGATTATATAAATTAAAGGGACACCCAACACAAGCTCTTGTACACAACAATATTATCTCTAGTCAGCTATGGCTCCGAAGACTTTCTCATCTGAACTACAAACCCTTTCCAGTTTTGAGAAATATAGTTATATGTCTACCAAATATGCAGGTGGAGCATGATGGAGTATGCAAAGGATGTGCATTTGGAAGGAATGCCAAGGGAAGTTTTCCAAGTAGTGACAATATATCCAAGGAGATCTTTGACATTATACATTCATATGTATGCAAAAAAATGGTGATACCATCTCTAGGTAACTTTTTATATTATGTAACTTTTATTGATGATTTCTCATGTAAAATATGGATCTATTTCTTGGAAGAAAAAGAAGATTTTTTCAATAAGTTTCAAGAATTCAATGCTTTAGTAGAAAATATCTTTGGAAGAAAGATTAAATTTTTGAGGTTAGATAATGGAGGTGAATACAACTCAAATGATTTCAAAGACTTTTATAGAGAAGCATGGATTAAGAGGGACCTGGAAACTCCCTACGAGCCCCAACAAAATGGGGTTGCAAAGAGAAAGAATAGATCAATTGTAGAAGAAACAAAGCAATGATCCATGACCGGAACTTACCCATGCATTTATGGGCAGAAAAATCTAGTACAGTTGTATATGTCCATAACAGAAGGCCTCATAAGATATTTGGGAACATGACACTAGAATAAGTATTCATCGGAAAGAACCCATAAGTCAACCACTTGAGGATATTTGGATTCCTAGTGTACATGCATGTTCCCAAGGAAAATAGAGTGAAGCTAGAGCTTTCCGGAAACAGGGGCACCTTCATTTGACATAGTGAGACTTAAAAGTCTTATAGAATATACATCCCTGGACAGAGACATATTGATATTAGAAAGGATGTCACCTTTGATGAATAAGAAACCTTCAGGAAATATAGAGATTCTCACATGGAAGAGGACAAAGAGGAGCAAGAGGATCCAATGGATGTAGTGATTATTGAATCTAATCCAAGAGAAGATATCCCATAAGATCAGAAAGAGAAAATAGAGCCAGAGATGCTACTAGATCCACCCAAAGAGGTTACAATTACCAAGAAGAGACCAGCATGGCCCTGGAACACTTTGCAAGAAGTAGATAAACATGCAGCTCACAATGGATCCTTTAGAGAGAGCAAGATACCACACAAGTTTTCTATCTATATGGCACTAATGAGTAAGATCATTGATTCAAAACCTTCCACTTATGAGGACGCTACAAAGAAACAAGTGGGAAAGGATGTTATGATAAAAGAGTACCAATCCATCATGAAGAATGATGTGTGGGAAGTAGTTTCGAGACCAGAAGGGAAGTCACTATTGACTTCCAAGTGGATCTACAAGATCAAGCATGTTGCAGATGGAAGCATAGAGAAGTAAAAGCTAGATTTGTGGCTAGAGGATTCTCCCAGAAAGAGGGAGAATACTATGATGAGTAGCTAGGTACACTTCTATTAGATCTATTATTTCTATTGCTTCTTTTATGGGTTGGAAATTACACCAGATGGATGTAAATACTTCTTTCTTGAATAGTGTAATTAAAGAAAAAGTATACATAGATCAACCACAAGGTTTTGTGATCTGTGGGAAGGACTCCCATTTTGTAAATTGAAGAAAGAATTGTACGATATTAAGTAGGTACCTAGGGAATGGTATTCCATAATAGATAATTATTTGATGAGCATGGAGTTTACAAAAAGAGATGCAAATCCCAAACTTTAATACAAGTTTGAAGGTGGTTGCCCCTTGATATTGGTAATATATATGTGGATGACCTATTTCTTAGATGGTATGAGAAGCTCATAGATGGGTGAAAGAGGGAGCACACATCAGATTTTGAAATGAAGGATATGGGGTTGATGCAGTATTTATTGGGGTCATGGGTGTGGAAAAGACTAGATGAGATCTTCCTTAGCCAAGGAATGTATACAGTTGAGATCCTGCAGAGATTCAGAATGATGGACTGCAAGTCCATGACCACACCTATGGTTACGAATATGAAGATATTGAGTGATATTCTTCTTCAGATTTGGTAGATCCCATGATGTACAGATATTTGATCAAATCCTCGATGTACCCAGTTAAAACTAGGCTAGATATATGCTTTGCAGTGAACACATTGAGTCAGTACATGGTTGATCGTAGACATGTACATTTGGTATCAACAAATCATGTATTGAGATACCTACATGGTACAGTTGGAAATGGAATCAGATATGTCTCCAATGGTGAATTAAAGTTGCAAGGTTATACATAATTTGACTAGGTGGGGAGTGTAGTGGACAAGGAAAGAACATCAAGATGTTACTTCAGTTTGGGATCATGTATGATCCGATGGTTGAGTATAAAATAGTCGTTAGTGGAACTTAGTATGATAGAGGTAGAATATATAGANCGATGGTTGAGTATAAAATAGTCGTTAGTGGAACTTAGCATGATAGAGGTAGAATATATAGAATCCAATGTTACAAGCTGTGAATCATTTGGGCTTCCGAAGTTGCTTCCATGGTTATTTGATCTAGAGTTAGTGTTACACCTTAAAATTACTCACTTCGATAGTGTCGCAAGTGTCATCATTATGAGTGTTGTAAGTGTCGCATCTTGTCCGCAAGTGTCGCATCTTGACCACAAGTGTTGCAAGTGTCACAAACATCATACTGCCATATTGCATATGTCGTGCCTCTAACGACATCATAAAGACACTTAAGACACCTCAAAGGTTAGTTTGGAAGAAGAGAAATCACTTGACAAGAAGTACAATCCTTTTACCATTGGAAAAACTACTCAAAAAATAATTTTGGAGAGGAGCACTCCCCTACCCACTGTCAGGGAGCACTGGTACTCCCTGAGCCTCTTTGGGGGAGTGCTTGAGCACCATGTGCACCCTTTTGGGGGAGCGCTACCCTTTTTTGAGAAAATTTTGGGTTTGTTGAGGCAAATCAGGGAAGAATCCCTCAATTCCCGAAGGTGGTTGGATTTGAATAGATGGTCAAGGCCCGATCTTAGGGAGATCCTCATCTGAAGGAGAGGAATCCTCAACTTATCCAAAATATCTCTCAAGTAGTTGGACCTCTCCAAGGTTATATAAGGAGGCCTTCTCATGGTGAAAGGTACATTAGAGACTAGAGATTGATACCAAACTTATGATCCTATAAGTGGTATTGACAGAAAGAATGGAGATTGAGAATTACATCAAACTTATGATCTCATGACTGAGATTTCATCAAAGCAATCAATGTAGATTACTTGAGAAAAAGGGTTTGACAAGGAGAACTGGAAGAAGCTGTTGCACCTTCATTCAAAGGATTGTAAGTACTTTTACTTGTTCTCATTAATAATCAATGCTTGGCCTGTTTCTTTCAAAATTATGCTTGTTCCATATGATTTTGTCTGTAGTAGATGGATCTATATTTGAGCTAATCCCAGTAGAGTAGGAAGTCCATTGTATCTTTGTTTTTTCTACAGGACCTATCATGGAGCTCAGGATCAAAGCTCAGCCTAGACTTTGCAGGGACAAACGCCATTGATAAGGTACATATATTTATTCTTCTCCTTTGTATGTTAGCTTGATTAGATCTAAAACGATGTCAATTTCCATGTTAATCACTTTTATGTCTTGGCCTTAGGAGTCTAGAGACCAAGAGGGAATCCACTTGTCCCAGGGGGATTCACCTACAACATAAATTAACGACTCCACTGGGGATGAAGCTCTGATTTTTGTTTCCATTCCCATATCTTGTTTTGGCCCTTTGCCCACTAATTTGATCTTCTCCACATTGTATTTTTTATTCTTATATTTGTTTGATTGCCTCTTTATGTCATCAGGATCACCCTGATTGACTGAATTTCCTTGATTTTTTTGAGTTTCTAGACATTTTTCTGAGCTTTTGGAGTAGAACGCTCCTCGCTTGTTGCTGTCACAACGCTAGCACTCCCCTTTAGTCTTACACAGAGTGCTGGAATGCTCTGGTGCCCCTTACACCAGAGTGCTACCCCATTTTTGTGATAAATTCTCCAGAATTTTCATCTTCTGAAGCTATTTCTTGGTTTTGGCATATTCTCAGGGTCTCATGCTCTCATTCCATCTTGGTATTGGCTTTCAAACACCTTTTTTCTAAGAATTCATCCTCTTTTGTTTGGGATTTTGACATTTTATTTCCTTGCCTTGAAGCCACTCTTTGTCTTTGCTGACCTAGAGTTAACTTGTTGTTTTCTTCTCCTTTATCTGATCGAGTGAAAATTTTTGTGAGGGAATCCAAAGGTCTGTGAACCTTTTCATTTGTTCTTTGAGGTCAACTTTCCATCATTTCTCTTTTGTTTGAGGTTTTTGGTTCTTGTTTGAAATTTAGTTATCTTTGTCCTTCTTGTCTATTTCACGACGAGAGTGTGTTGTTTGTTTTGTGTGAGTTTGCTTCTGACTGTTTAATCCTGAAGTCTGATTGACATTTAGAAGTTTTACATCTGACTATCATTCACATATAAGTAAAAGGACATATTTTAGTGATTGGTTTGGATACTAGAAGGTATTTATGAAATTTTTAGCATTACATTGGATTTCATTGAGAAACACTTGTATGAGGACATTGCATCTTAGTGTTTGATAGTGAAAACAAGTTTCATCGAAAGACAAGACTGCTTATCATTTTCTTGTGCATATTTTTTGGGAATTGAGTCATCATACCATCAGTTTCATTGTCATGCACCCTTTGAGTAAAGAACAACCATAAAATCAACGCTAATTAAAAACTATCTAGAACATTTTTTGTTTTTAGGATCTTCCACCAACATTAGACTAGGATTAGCACTTTGGATTAGGCTGTGAGTACAACTGTCCAAATTTTTTCAAAACAAAAATTAGCATCTTGAGATAGGAAGAGTCAAATCCAATTGTCGTATAGGCTTTTTGGGATCCCCCTCTCACACAGGGGTTATGCACGAGGTCCCGTTCGGGTGAATTATGGAGATTTTACCTCCATCGTTTAACTATTTGTAGTGTTCAGATCGTATATTGGGGGTCACTTGAGGGTATACCCATGATTATGTGTGGGAGCCTCTTGAGTTGATTTTGAACTTGTTATCCTGCCCATACGTTCGGATCAGACTATCAATTGTACCCGCCCAGGGGTTGACTGCGAGTTGGTGTCCTTAGTTGTCATAATCCTTAGGTACTTACATGAGGTGATGGTGAAGGGAAGTCTCACTGTACCTAGAACAAACATTGGTCAAACTCACTCAGGCTCCTTGGAGGGTAAATCCACAATTACTGCGTGGAAGCTTGCACCAAGGTGAAAGTCTGTTAAGCAGGTCATCATTGTAACTGTTCCACCATATCCTAGCCCCTTCTTGACTTGATCACACGATGTTGGATTT
>JASDQU010323182.1:11335-23701 GCA_032191745.1 Picea mariana
CCTGGAGGCTATGTTTCCTTCTAGCATTTAGACTAAGTGAAGGAGGTGTGGGCCCATAACCTGCTAGAATATAGAAGATGGTGTGCTCATTTTACCATTGACGATACCCTCGTCACCCAACCATAGGACAAAGCCACCCTCCGAGCACCTTATCCTTGACTGAGAATTACTTCGAAAGAAAACCCTAGGCTAGATAGCCAAACAAGGTGTAGTGCATCTTCCTCCAAGGATAGCGCACCAACAATAGATGATCAGATAGTCCAAAACCTAGCCAAGATATAGTCCAAGCCTATACTGAAAACTAGCTGCTGCTGCAGCTGCACCTGCAACCCTCCTCCACATGTGCACACCAAACTGGGAACTGCAGTGTGCACCAGTTACTCTCTGTAATTCTAAGATGTGTCAAATGAGAACTGGCTCCCTGTATTTATAGTGGTTCTGCTAGATTTCCTAGGGCCAAATTCTTCTTCTGGATATGTGTCTGTTTAGTATATTATTATTATTTTTGGCCGAATTCTTCTCTTGGAGGCTAATAACCTAATATAAATTATCTTCTTTAGCCGACAAGAATTCTAGGGTTATTATCCAACTCATCAGGGTTTTCTCTTGATTTCTGGAGTCTTCTATTCTCATCAGGTTCACACGTGGAGGTAAATACCTCCCGCAACTACCATAATATTAACAAAATCTACCTTTAATCCTAGTTCACATGCCGCCCAGAACTACAACATTGTTGAAGATTTGGCTCAAGAATCGTGTGCTATGTCTGCATTAGAAGTTCTACAACACTTCCCCAGTCAACGTAGAACACTCTTGGCTACTATTGGCACTATTGATCCTGAGTCTTCCAACCATATCATGTTTAACCTGGACAATTATACATCTCGACTCTCCCACCAACTTGCTTTCCAAGTTGATGTTGTTGTTCACAATCAACAAATCCACCGAACTATTTTGGATGAGGGAGCCTCAACTTGTGTCATGTCTTTATCATGTTGGAAAGGTTTAAAATCACCCGCACTTAACAAATCCCTGACAATGTTATGTGCCTTTGATGGGCGAGGTTTTCATCCCCATGGGATTTTACAGTCCCTGCCCATCCAATTGGGTGGAAAAAACTATCACTGTTGATGTCGAGGTGGTCGATGCTCCCCTCGATTACAACTTGTTAGTTGGAAGAAGTTGATTTTATGCTATGACTGTCGTTGCCTCATCGGTATTTTGATGTGTACAATTTCCTCATCAGGGAAAAATTGTCACTATTGATCAGTTAGATTTCTGCATGACCGATGCTCACGCTCATGCTACCAACAACATTCCTTTCTTGGGAGACCACAAGATCACATATGAAAGTGTTGGTGTTGGCTTACTGAAATATTCTAGCCTTATGGGTACCTTCCCTACACCACTTCCACCGACTACACATCATATTTCCACCGTCAATATGATTTCGACCACGGCTTATCAATCTTTGGAATCATTTGACCTTTGGATTGTACCTAGTCCATTTGAATTTGATGCACTAGTTGACACCATGCCACTTAGTTCAGCTGAAACATCATATGTTTCTATCCAATCTGCTTCTCCCTCGTCAACTGACCAACATCTATTGGCACCCGACAGTTACTCGATGCCATCATGGCTAAGTTCCTTATCGTCTGTGATTGATTACATTGCCCCAATTTTTCCCTCTGATGAATTTATTATGGAAATGTTGAACATTGACGAGCTACCTTGGGATGATAACCATCATCGATCCTCTTTTCTTCCCCCTTGTGAATAAATTTGGGTAGATATACAATCTATCTCCCCTCCTGATGTCGATTTTCCATCGTCTCCCATGCCTTCAACTTCCGATGATTTGGATCTGGTAGTTGACATGGTGATCTCTTCTATAGGGCTATTGGAGCTTGATATCCTTACCCCTGTCACGGCCCTCGACATGTGTTCCTTCCAGAGTGATTTTCTTCCATCCAGTGAATATCTCTTGGAAGCCATGACTGAGTTTTGTCCCTTGACATGGTGTCCTTCCAGAGCTCTATTCTCTTGGAAGCCATGATTAAACAGAGGTCACGAGCATAGTTTTTCTCTCTATGGAAAGCTTGTTAAAAAATGAAACAGAGGTCACGAGTATAGTTTTTCTCTCTGTGGCAAGCTCGTTAAAAAATGAAACAGAGGTTACGAGTACAATTTCTCTTCTCTGTAGCAAGCTCGTTAAAAAATGAAACAAAATCTTTGAGCATAGTTTTCCCCTCTGTAGCAAGCTCGTTAAAAAATGAGACAACAATCTGGGGATTAAACCCGAAGCCCTGAGCATAGTTCTTTTTCTATGTCAAGATCGTTAAAAAATGAAACAGTCACCTCTCTTGAACGTTCTTTTCATCCAATCTTATCCTTTTTCTCCGTCTAGTAGAGAAATTGGTGACAACCTCACAGTCGGTGAATGAATTGAATCTTGGAGGGCATGTCTCCAACCTTTGATGATCATTCTAGAGCTAAGCCACTAGATTTCAAGATGGGGGCATACCGAGCTTGGTCTTTTTTCTTTCTCATGCTTGAAAAAACATGAGAATGTAATCGAGTAGAATTTTATCACTTTTTCAGACTCGCATGGATATACGAAAAAGGAACCCCTTGGAGTCGTCTTTGACCTCTTTTCAGACTCTCTAAACATGAAAATATTGTCGAGTGATCTTGCTTCCTTTCCCACTCGTTAAAAGGTTTGAAAGGGCGTCTTTCGATTGATAATTTATCTCTTTTTCAGCCTTGCGAGACTAACATTACAAAAAAGGAAAACATTGGAGTCGTCTTTAAGTTGTTTTTAGACTCTCTAAATATGAAAAACCACTGAGTTTACCTTCTCTCGACTCGTTAAACGATCATACATTGAAGGGCCCATATGGGAGTAAACCCTCACTTCTTCCAATTTGTTAAACAAAGGAAGAGGGACTTACCGAAGGTGAGTCATATCGGGCATGTGTTACCCTCCTCGAGCTCGTTAAATTAAAAAGAGTTACTGGTCTATCTGGATGGGGGAAAAATTGAAAGAAACAAGACAAGCAATTTTTTTAGAACACTACCGGTAACTCTTACGGTCACCCTTGAACACGACACTTTGTCTTTGCACACATTTTAATCTGCTCAACCTCTGCACTGAGCCAATCCTCTGAGGTTTTTTTACTCCTTTGAGTCACTTGACGAAATTCACATCATCCACTGCATTATCAAGTTTTGGTCCATGTCACATTTTTGCTTATGTGCCTAAGTGTTCAAGGGAAGTATCTTCCTCTGAGTTAGCCATCACAAATATCGTGTTTCAAAACCCGTGTCAGTCCATATTCATTTGATCTACAAATTACATCTCTGTGTCATTTTCCTGTCGTTGATGGGGGATACATCAAGGCCCTCCTTTGATGAGTCTATTCTTGTCGACTTCAACACATTATCCAGGAGCTAGACTTAGAAACCAGTTAGTACCTTGGGACTTTCATGAATCAATGGCAGGCCTCCTTGTGTTTGACATTGGGTTTACATCATTGAACTCTGATCGAATGATTCCACGGATGTTCGACTTCAGCTCATCTATTCACATTCGTTGGAATGTACTAGAGTACCTTGGTAATCATTGGCATAAATGGTGATCTCCCTCACACTTGTTAACGGTTTACATCATTGACCGATAATCAAGTGGTTCCTGGCATGTTCAACATCAGGACATCTATTCACATGGTTAGATTCGTACTACATCGAGATCGGTAAGAAGAACCTAGGTTGAGTCATCACTCCTATATGTACTTTGCCTAGGTTTCGAAGGAGTTCTTTTGAACTATGTCACATATACTGTTACATAGATCCACTTTGTATTGGTCGTGGCTATGTCTTGTCATCTCGTAGATCCACTTTGTATTCTTCATGGCTATGATTAGTTAGGCCATAGGAGTATATATACACATTGTATCTTCAGTGGCTATACCTTTTGTCAATATAATTATGGATCTGCAGTGTATTTTATGGCAACCATACCTAAAAAGTCTTTATCACTCAAGCATAGGTATCCCTGCCTTGGGTTTGAAACATGTCATAATATTTATTTGATGGTTGTGTGCAGTTTTTTCCAGTCTCTCTGTGTCCATACCCTTGCTTTAAAAAGTCTACAAAGTACTCCAGTCATCATCATCTTCTAACTTCGTACTTTGGGGGGCAATCTGTTACACCTTAAAATTACCCACTTCGATAGTGTCGCAAGTGTCATCATTACGAGTGTTGTAGGTGTCACATATTTTTCACAAGTGTTGCATCTTGACCACAAGTGTTGCAAGTGTCACAAACATCATACTTCCATATTGCATATGTCGTGCCTCTAATGACATCATAAATACACTTAAGACACCTCAAAGTTTAGTTTGGAAAAAGATAAATCACTTGACAGGAAGTACAAGCCTTTTGCCCTTGGAAAAACCACTCAAAAATGAATTTTGAAGAGGAGCGCTCCCCTACCCACTGTCAGGGAGAGATGGTGCTCCCTAAGCCTCTTTGGGGGATTGCTTGCACGCCCTATGCACCCTTTTGGGGGAGCAATACCATTTTTTGAGCAAATTTTTGGTTTGTTGAGGCAAATCAGGGAAGAATCCTTCAATTCCTGAAGGTGGTTGGATTCAAATAGATGGTCAAGGCATGATCTTAGGGGAGATCCTCAACTGAAGGAGAGGAATCCTCAACTTATCCCAAATATCTCTCAAGTATTTGTATCTCTCCAAGGTTATATAAGGAGGACTTCTCATGGTGAAAGGTACAATAGAGACTAGAGATTGATACCAAACTTATGATCCTATGAGTGGTATTGACAGAAAGAATGGAGATTGAGAATTACATCAAACTTATGATCTCATAAGTGAGATGTCATCAAAGCAATCCGTTTAGATTAATTTAGCAAAAGGGTTGGACAAGGAGAACTGGAAGAAGCTATTGCACCTTCATTCAAAGGATTGTAAGTACTTTTACTTGTTCTCATTAATAATCAATGCTTGGCTTGTTTATTTCAAACTTATGCTTGTTCCATATAAGTTTGTTTGCTTTAGATGGATCTATATTTGAGCTAATCCTAGTAGAGTAGGAAGTCCATTGTATCTTTGTTTGTTCTATAGGACCTATCAGGGAGGTCAGGATCGAAGCTCAACCTAGACTTTGCGGGGACAAATGTCGTTGATAAGGTACATACATTTCTTCTTCTCCTTCGTATGTTATCCTGATTAGATCTAAAAGGATGTTAGTGTCCATGTTAAGCACTTTTCTGCCTTGGCCTTAGGATTCTAGAGACCAAGAGGGAATCCACTTGTCCGCAGGGGGATTCACCTACAATAGTAAGAGCTAACTTTGATATACTATGATAATGAAGGTTGCGTGAAGCTTTCAAAAAATCCAATATTTCACGACAAGTCAAAAAATATAGAGATAAAACACATTTCATCTGAAACATGGTGCAAAAAGGAGCAGTGGAACTCTGGTACATATCGATAGATTAGCAGATAGTAGACATTCTCACCAAGTCTCTGTCTAAAGTGAAGTATGATTAATTCAAAGACAATCTTGGTGTGATTAAGAATTTACACCCTCACTGAGAGGGAGTTGTGATGTTTCTCCTACAATGGGAAGATACTCTCTCTCTGACTAATGGATTCCCAAATCAATCATGTGAAGTGACTGAGTGATCCAGAATGGATCCTGGAGCCAAGATGGGGTCCAGGAGGGCCTAAAATAAAAGTTCTCATAATTTCTTCAAAAAGGACATGTGCATAGGCCTCGTCGATACGAACCCAATGCAACTTGAACACCATCAAATGGACAACGTATGCAAAATACATTTTGGTCTGTTTTTTTTGTCAAACATGCAAAAAATGATAACTGTACAGTCCGTACAATGCTGATGTGGTATCTAACTATATAGGTCGTACGGTTGTACAATGACGTGGAAGGTACAGTGGTGCTAACTGAGCAGGTGCAAGTGGATGATTATGAGTTTGACACTTGGCGTTTATTTGGGCGAATAACATGGTGCCACATGGCCTAGTCATGGGTTGCCACTTGGCACCCGTGACCCTTCCATTGGTCATTGTGGTAAAAGTTATGTGACTCCCGGGGAGTCGAACCTGTGACCTCCATTCCAGGCAGCGAGTGACTTCGCAGGGGCAGGATACCATCCCACCCACTGTATTCCTTGTTAACTATAGTGGGAAGTTTATATTTAAACTTGCAACTTTGTAATATAGGTAAGATTAAAGGGATGGGGCCTAGCCCTAGCCCCGACACTCTCGCAATATGACCCCTACCTCATGAACATGGATTACTCTTTTGTATGTTGGCATGTGGGTTATAAATTTGGTGCGGTCCCATGTAAATCTGCCATATGACCTATAACTCTAGTCTTTTAGTGCACGTAGTGGGGTTATCATCGGTCAGCAGGGCTAGCCCGCTAACCAGGGCACGTAACCAGAGGCCATGACCAGGGGATAATATAACTATTTGGAGCATGTGTAAGAATAGGACAGGGCCATATGGCCACACCTGTGACCAAGGGATGAGAGCTAAGGGCTAAGGGCCAGCACCAGCCTAGCCCAGGGCCACATGGAGGGCGCCCACATGACCAGGAGCTTGGGAAATCAGGGGCTGTTCCCTTATTATTTTCCAAAGTGGGTTTTATACCTTATAATATGATTTGTAATGTATTTTTAACCATTTTTGGGAGATTTAGTCCATTTTTGGAGGATCTTAGGCCCTTTTTGAGGCTAGAACTTGGGGGGAAGTTGGGAGTTTGTTGCCAACTTCAAGTCTATATAAACTAGAGGTTCTTGAAGCCAATAAAGGGAGGTTTAGATTAGGAAAATGTTGATGAATTAATGAGGCAAATCCATTTTTATGGAGGGAAGCTATTGAGGAGTGCAGCTTTGCGGGCCATTTCTGGGAGCTTCGTTCATTCATTTTCAGTGCTGTCAGTTTTGATGGGTTCTTGATATCTAGCAGAACATATCTAAATAATTTTTGTAATCCATTGGCACTTTTATGATGTACATTTAAATATTTGAATAGAAATAAGAAAGCCTCACCCACTGAGACAAAGGCCTAGAGACGTAAGCGAGATTGCCGAACTTCGTTATCATATTTGTTGTTTATAGATTGTTGTTCCTTTATGCTTATTTCCATATCTGTATATGTTATATGGTTGCCTTGATTCATCATTAATTCTTTCTCTTTCATTAATTTCCTAAAATGGTATTTAACTCATGCAAAATAACTCAACCATTGTTGTTAAAAGATCTTTTCGGATCAAGTGGTATCATAGCTAGTTGATGGTTGGTTTTTGAGTTTGCATGACTACCAGGAAAATGAAATCTAAAGAGGGAATTTCTCAAGATGAGAAGCATATGAGAACTACTCTCTTTTCCATGGCAAATATGGTGAAAGTGTTGTATGAATATTACTTGGAACGAAAGAGATCGGTTCAAGGAAAAACTTCAAAGAACAACAAAAGAAAAGAAGAATTCAAGGAATTTCCTTCTACACCTGATTCACAAATTATCTCTGAGGTATGCAGTGGAAGTCATTCATCAATTTCTCATTATTCCCATCAAGATGGTTCTTTTAGTTCTTTTGAAAAACATACAAAAGGTATAGGTCTGAAATTGCTAACCAATATGGGTTATGAAGAAAAAGGCCTTGGAAATAAGGGCCAATGTATCGTTAATCCCATAGAGGTTGTGGAAATACCTTGTTATTTAGAATTGGGATATGGCGAAGAGGAGATTGGAGAATGCTCCAAAACATTGGAAGCAAGTGATGCTTCAAATGACTAGCCTAAGTCATTGYGGGAASGATTCATGAAAGGTGATGATSTATCACTCCATGATGGTGATAGTGAATGCAGGTCATCTCCAAAGAAAAGTGAAGATAATCAAGAAAGGTATAATGGTCATGGTTGTTCCAATTCTCTTTTTGATTATAAAAATCATAATCATGTAATCCAAAAATTGTGGAATATGTATCCTTGTACGTTTTGTCATTAACCCAAGCATTGTGTGGCCAGGTGTTGGAAGAGACAATATTTGTACAGGAAATTTATGTCAACCAGAAAGGAGACACAACATAAATAATAAACTCCACAACGAAAGAAAGATAAGGGAAAACAAGTTTGGATGTCAAAAAACCACTGCATGTATTGCAACAAGGGTGATCATCAAAAGGCTAAATGTTGGAAGCGTAATTCGGAGTGTCCTCCAAAAAAGGAAAAAAGGATTGTGAATGTACTCACAAAGGAAGAGGTAGTACCAACGAAGAAAGAGGAACACCATGAAGAAAATAAAATAGTCACTTGGTTTTGCCAGAAGTGGATGTCACATCTTTATTGTATTTTGCTTCCATTAATGTAATCATACATGTTGAAATGATGCCATGTTATAAAATCATTTTGAACAACATAGTGTTTTGTTTTTATACTTATGAATATGTAATCAGTAAGGTCCATTTTGTAACTTTTTGGAGGACCAAAAGGTATTTAGTGGGGAGGTGTGATCCAGAATGGATCCCAGAGCCAAGATGGGGTCCACGAAGGCCTAAAAATCAAAGTGCTCAGAATCACTTCAAAACAGATGTGTGTGTAGGCCTCGTCGATACGAACCCAATGAAACTTGAACGTTTTCAAATGGACACCGTATACAAAAGATATTGTGGTCTATTCATTTTGTCAAACATGAAAAAAATGTTGATTGTACAGTCTGTACAGTGCTGACATGACATTTGACTATACAGGCCGTACGACCATATGGTGACATGGCATGTACAATGGCACTGACTGGACAAGTGTAGGTGGACATATCTAAGTTTGACACTTGGTGTTTATTTGGGCAAATAACATGGTGCCACATGGCCCAGTCATGGGTTTCCATGTGGCACCCCTCCATTGGTCATTGTGGTAAAAGTTACGTGACTCCCTAGGAGTCGAACCCATGACCTTCGGTTAGGGCAGCGAGTGACTTGGAAGGGTCGGGCTACTAGGCCACCCACTGTATTCCTTGTTAACTATAGTGAGAAGTTTATATTTAAACTTGCAATACGACCGCTACCTCATGACCATGGCTTACTCTTTTGTATGTTGGCACGAGGGTTATACGTTCGACGCGGTCCCATGTAAATCCGCCATATGACCTGGAACTCCAATATTTTAGCCAGCGTAATGGGGTTAGCATCGGTCGTCTAGGCTAGTTCTCCGACTAGGGTGCATAACCAGAGTCCATGACCAAGGGCTAGGCTAACTGTTTGGAGCACGTGGAAGAATAGGATAGGGCCATATGGCCAGACTTGTGACCAAGGGCCGAGAGATAAGGGCGAAGGGCCAGTGCCAACCTAGCCCAGGGACACATGGAGGGTGACCACATGACCAGGAGCTCAGGAAATCAGGGGTTGGGCTTGTATTATTTGCCAAAGTGGGTTTTCTACCTTATAATATGTTTTTAATGGATTTTTAACTAGTTTTGGGAGATTTAGTCCATTCTTGGAGGATCTTGGGCCCTTTTTGAGGCTAGATCTTGGGGGGAAGTTGGGAGTTTGTTGCCAACTTCAAGTCTATATAAACTAGAGGTTTTTGAAGCCAAGAAAGGGAGGTTCAGATCAGGAAAATGCTGGTGAATTTTTGAGGCAAAGCCATTTTTATACAAGGGATCTATCGAGGAGCGCACCTTTGTGGGCCATTTATGGGAGCTTCGTTCATCTGTTTTCAGTGTCGTCAGTTTTGATGGGTTCTTGAGATCTAGAAAAACACAACTAGACCATTTTTGTAATCCATTGGAACTTTTATAACGTACATTTAAAGCTTCGAACATAAATAAGAAATCCTCACCCATTGAGACAAAGGCTCCGAGACATAGGCGAGATTGTCGAACTCCGTTATCATCTTTGATGTTTAGGGTTTGTTGTTACTTTATGCTTATTTCCAGATCTGTATATGTTATATGGCTGCCTTGATTCATCATTAATTCTTCCTCTTTCATTCATTTCCTAAATGGTATTTAACTCATGCAAAATAACTCAACCATTGTCGTTAAAATATCTTATTAGATCACTGAGGGAGTAATGAGTAGCATGGTATACGTCTTGCCTAATCCATGGAAAGTGGCTAGGTGTTATTGGGAATTTTAGCGTGGTCTTTTATATTCCATGTGAAGTGGATAGGTGTGATTGGGACCATAGCATAGCCTTGAATAAGCTATTTGAAGTGGTTATGTGTGAATGAGGCTATGGTGGTAGTATTTCCCATTCCATGTGAAGTGGATGGGTGTGATTGGGACTACTAGTAGAGGGGAAGCATAATATATACTTGCAACATAGTCTTGAGACTATGATGGTATTCTTTCCCATGCCATGTGAAGTGGATGGGTGTGATTGTGACTACTAGAGGAGAACATCATGGAATAATACCTCCCTCGCTAAGAGGGAGTGTTGATGTTTTGTAGTAGTAGGAGGTATTCCCTCTTGGGCAACTTTTCTTAGAGAGGAATATTCCAAGAAGTCAAAGGAATACCATCAAACAGTTGAAGAATACCCCAGAAGACAATTCAATGCCATAGAAAAATAATAAAGTGAAAATATAATTTCTAGGAAGAGAATTCAGCCCCATTAAAGTCACTTGAAGATTATAAATAAAGGGAGACACATTTTGATTTGATACACACTCACACAACTCTCTCACTCAAGAAAACAAGGTGCAAGTCTGAGGCAAGGAAGAAGATGCAACTATTGTAGTTTCTAGGGTTTCTATATTGGGAAGTCTGTGGGAAGAGGCCGAGTACTCTAGCACTCTCACTAGGGTTTCTACACATCACATTTTGGGGCTTTTCTCAGTTGTCTACTCTCGCTAAGTTTTGAAAAGAAGAATATATAAGTACTTATTATCAGGGTTTCTTCATTGTTGGTTTTTCTATTGTGAATAGAGCTTGTTCATGGTTGTATTGTGTTATTATAAATATTCTCTCTAAGAAAAGTTGGTTGGGTTTTTCCCCGAGTTTGGGGTTTTCCTAGGATAAATATTTTTTTCTTCTTTTTCTTATCTATTTTCTTCTAGATCCTTCTTATATTTTCAGTATATGGTTGTTGAATGTTAAAAGAATATCATCATGGACAAAGGATTTATATACTTCAAAGAAGGGGTGTGATTTGTCATTTGATACTTATGTAATGTGGGAAAGTGGGGTGGCCCATGTCCCCATTGTCTTAAGATCTCACACCATTCATGTTGTCCATATGGAAATGTCGGTCCGGCGCACCTATCGCCATATAATTTGGAAGGACCAGGAACTTGTCTCGATGATTCCCATCTGACTGGTAAGTACCTGACCATACATTCTTGTGCACAATTTTGCTTTGGACATATCTTGCAACTGTATTGCTAGGTTGGCTAGTTGCGAATGCACCTATGCTAACTCGACCAATGTTTATGTGCCTCTTAGTTTAGACTCCAATCACATCATGATTTTGAGTTCCTCAGATTGAGTCATCACCTTTTGTTGGGTGAACGAGAATCGAATATCGGGGAGAAACCCAACAATGAACCATTCTTTGTGTTGCACATCATGCATATAGAACGTTAGCACATCCAATAAAATCTTGAATTGTTGGTCATAATCCTAGACAATCTATCCTTATATTTCATTTCCTTGATTTCCGTTATACATTGCGACTCAGAGTTCAACTTCTAAAACTCCCGAAGTAGAGCCTATATAATCTCAGCCAAGGACCTCGGTTGTCCCATTAGTGTAGTGACCTTGTATTTCATGTACCATGTCATGTCTCTATCCCTAAATGTAGTCTCTAACTATGCAATTTTCGTCACATCACCTGTAATCCTCTTCATAGATCATATTTCTTTACAACTGAACTAGTGTTTCTTTGCATCATCTTTACCCATTCCATGGAATACAGGAAACCATAGTGTATTGTCTTGATGATCCATCTTGGAACTAGAATTAGTTCTGCTTCTCTGATTATTGTTGATGGGATATTTCCACACCACTATTGCTCAGGGAAATGTATTGTTGACTTCAATTTCCTCTTCAATTTATTTTTCACTTATTTCTTATTCTTCTCTTTCTTCAAATTCAATCTCTATGTGATCTTTTGTGGTTTCTTATTGATTAAAAATGAACGAGGGGGGAGGTACAAAGGAGGGATATGATATTTTTCTTCTGAAACTTGTTGTGAGGTGACCCAAGGAGCTATCAATTTTCAGCCACACAAGACCATACAAAAATACCAACTCATCTCCCCCACCACTAGGGGAGCCTTCATCTTCCTTCTCTTCTAGCACACTAATGATCTGTGCCC
>JASDQU010323183.1:0-13006 GCA_032191745.1 Picea mariana
AAGTTCACCCATCTTAGGATATGTCTCTTGGTCCACTTCCAAATAGTGAGAGCGCTCTATTAATGCTCAAATGATGACTTACAATGGATAATTTAAAGACACCCTTCAATTTTGTTTCTCAAAACCATAAACAAAGGTTACAACTGAATTCCCCTAAAAAATATGAGAAAAATGAGTATAAACTTGACTATGTTATGAACAAGTGCTCAAAGACCCCCTTCTGCACACAAAACGAGACTATGGATCTCATACACGAAAAACATAATAATACTTTCATTCACAATAATTTAGCACAAAAATAACATCACATTATACTCCTCTCGGAAAACTAATGAAAATGAGTATAAACACTCTATACTTCTCTCAACTCTTAGCATGCAAAACGATGCCAAAATCTTGGCACAAATTTCAAGACAAAGGTACAACTCCTGCACACTGTCAAAATTTCCACCTTGAGATCTACGCTAGACCTCTACACCTCCTTGGCACACAATTCTTTGCTTCATACTAAGGTCGGGTGCTATGTTTAAATAAGGGCAGGTCGGCTACCCAAACCCCATATATGCTCGAGCTTCATTTAAACTAGGCTTAAATATTTTTCTATTTGTTGGTTAAACCAACAGACATGTGTGGTACAATGGTTAGCGCTTGGTGTTAAGTCATTGGAATATTTGGCAGGGAGGTGGAGGGTTCAAACCCTGTGACCCCTCTTCTTGCTATATATAGTGTTGAGCCGTTGGAGATTCATCCTGCCCCCATGGGGAATGATTTTTTATCCAAAATCCCCCTTGGGCTTCTCGAAGGTGCCACGTGGAACCACTTGGTTGGTCCATGTGGTAGCTTCTTATTGGCCACCATTGCCAGGTGTACACCCTACCACGTGGCATTGCCAGATTAATCCAAGGACTGTACAGACCTACCATGTCAACTATGAATGTGATGCCACTATATCTGCCATGTCACTATACAACTTTCCACATGTTATCCTTTTATTGGTGCCACGTGGACCGTACAGTTTCCACATCATCCGTACAAATGACACATGGTAAGTTTTTATTGGTCCAACTGTGTGCCAATTTTTCATTGGTCCAACTGCATGTCAACCTCTCGTGCTACCATGTCACAATTATTACATCATCATGACATCACCCTATGCTCTTTAAGATTTATGGAGGACATGTTTCATCCTCTAGGTCTGCCACATGGCATCCCCATTTTTTCCTTCTGCCTTATTTTTTCCAAAACTTTGAAAAGCCATAACTTTCTCATACGACGTCTGTTTGAGGCGATTCACATGTCATTGGAAAGGTATTGTTGATATCTATGCAATGAAGTCATTTTCATTATCATTTGATATGATCATTTTTTTGGCATTCTTGATCCTCCTGGATCACACCTCCCCACTAAAGAACTTTTGGACCTCTAAAATGTCAGGAAATGAAAGACACTTCACACTAATCCTAGTAGAAGAGAAGAAGAATTTGATCAAGAATGAAAATGACACAAGCAATCACACAACACACTGATATTTTACCTTGGAAACCCTTAACTGAAAAAACCATCATTCCTTTGAGCGTTATGCTCTCTTGTTTCCTTATTCAATCAAAATAAAAAGTTACATGTCTAACCTTGGTCCACACCTAAGACACAATCAAAATCATACCCTCTTGCATGTGCAATACGAACCTTGTATCCAATTTGGCTTACATATACATGATCAAGAACCTATGATTTACACATGCATTAGCATTTATGGCCTTACAACACACCTCTTTATAGTCTTTACAATAGGAAAAACCCTAAAGATTGGCACCCAAAAATGGTTATAGATCCATGCATATCATTGGCTACAATTCCCACAAATCATGGGATTCTGTTATAGTCGACTCCAAGTTGGGTTTACCAGTCAACTACAAGTCGACCTTCATTCGGTCTCTAGTCAGTCGTCTCACAACCGCACTTCAACCTCTTGTTGATTGACTTGCTGTCGATATCTTCGACTTCGACTTTACCTAGTTGACTCCCTCAACCTTTGACTTGCTGTCGATCCACCTCAACTTCGACATGATGTCAATACATCTCGACCTTCGACAGTCAGTCAATTCACCTCGACTAGAATTTCACTGCAAAGAATATAACAACCCAACATTCTCCCACTTGTTATCTTCTTTTCTAAAATAGGATATTCCTGAACTTTCGTTCATAGACCAAGGGAAATAATCCCCATTACCTCTCTGCACCAAGAGAACTTCACAACACTCACTGATTTGGTCAACGAGTCTTCTATGTTTTCCAACATGTCTACTTTCTCCAGTAGTACCTTTTTACTTTCCACCATGTCTCTTACGAAATGGTATTGTACATCAATGTGATTAGTCTTTGAATGATAAGCATAGTTCTTTGCCAGAAATATTGTTCTTTGACTGCCGCAACTTACCTTCATATATCTTTGCTCAAACCCAATTCTTGAACACAACCTTTGAAGTCACACCACTTCTTTGCTTCCATGAGTGGCCACCATGTATTCAGATTCTCTTATTGACAAGGCTAAAACCACCTGTCACTTACTTATCTAGCTTATTTCTCCATGAAACATATTGAAGACATATTTTTTGGTCGACCTTTATCGATCCAGATCTCCAACCCAGTCAGTGTCGAAAAAGCCATGTACATCTAATTTACCACTATCACCTCCAGGTTTTCCTTGGTAGCATATAGCATAGTACTTCATGCCATACACATACCTAAATACCCTTTTGACAATTTTGCAATGCTCCTTTCCAGTTGTCGACATGTACCTTATCAACACTCCCATTGCATGGGCAATGTCTGTCGAGTGCAGACCATCACATACATTAGACTACCAACCACACTTGCATAGGGAACATGTGCCATGTTCTCTATTTATTCATGTGTCGTTGGACACTGTTCAACGGTAAGACTTGCTCCCACAGGAATTGGCACCTTCACCAGTTTTCAATCCTTCATGTTGAATCATTTTAGAACAGTTTCAATATACTTCATCTGATTCAACCAACATTTTCTAGCAGCTCAATCTCTCTTAATATCCATTCCTAGAATGAAGTTAGCTGCACTGAGATACTTCATGTCGAACTTGGAGGATAATTTCTTCTTCACCTCCTTTATTGTATCCATGTTGTTTCCAATCAACAACATGTCATAGACATACAAAGCTACATATATGAAATTATCACCTTCTTCCTTGGAATATATGCAATGATCAACTTTGCTTCTCAGAAATCCGAAACCAAGGATCTATGTGTCAAACTTCTGGTACCACATCCTTGGTGATTTATTTATACCATAAAGGGATATTTTGAGTTTGCACACCTACTCTTTCTTTCCATTTACTACAAATCCTTCAGGTTGTTTCATGTAGATTTCTTCTTCCAGGTCCCCATGTAGGAACAATATCTTCACATCCATCTGTTCTATATCTAGATCGAATGTTGTAGTCAAAGACATTAGTACTCTAATGGAAGTTGTTTTTCAATAGGGGAAAAAATCTCACCGAAGTCTATTCCCTCGACTTGGGAATATCCTTTCACTACCAGTCGAGCTTTGAACTTCTCTACTTGTCCTGTGACATTTATATTCTTCTTGAACACCCACTTGATACTGACAAGATTTCTTCCATTAGATAACTTGACTAAATCCCATGTCTCATTCTTGTACAAGGATTCCATCTCTTCGATCATGGCATCCTTCCAAAGTTTACCCTTTGTCGAGTCGACTACCTCACCAATCGACTTGAGCTCATCGTTGATGGTAGTTAACATGGATGAGGAACAAAAGTTGGGAGGACTATACCTTTCTACTGGTTTTCTTACTCTTTTTGACCTCCTTACCACCAGAGTCAGTTGTTCCACCTCTTCCTCAGATTCAGTTGACTCATCTAAATCATCTTCGTCATTCCTTAGTTCAAACCACATCGTATTAGGATTATTCTTGGTCCGAACAACTTCCTCAAGCTTGAAAATACCTCCAACTTCTCTAAAGACCACATATTGACTATACATTGTTTTCCTTGATACATGATCCCTAAGATTATATCCTTTCATCCCTTCTTTATATCTAATGAAAATACATTTGACTGCCTTCTTGTCCATCTTGCTCCTCTTTTCCTTGGGAACATGCACACATGCATCAAAACCAAATAATTTGAGATGAGATGTCGAAGGATTCTTACCAGAACATACCTCATTTGGAGTTGTGTCGACTAGTGTCGATGAAGGAGACATATTTACCATATACCTTGCAGTGTAAACTACCTCCTCCCATAATTCTTATGTGATCCCAACACCACTGAGAATGCTCCTTGCCTTATCCATCAACATTCTGTTCATTCTCTCAGAAACTCCATTTTTCTATGGGGTATATGGTGTGGTATTTTGGTGTGCTATGCCACACTACTTACAGAACTAATCAAATTCCTTTCCACATAATTCACTGCCATTTCAGTTCTCAACACTTTAATCCTCTTTTCTTTTTGGTTTTCCAAAAGAGATTTAAACTCCTTAAATATCTCAAAAACTTCTGATTTCTTCCTCAGGAAATATATCTATGTCTTCCTCGAGAAATTATCTATGAGGGAGACATAATACAAAGATCCACCAAGTGAAGGAACTGTAACCGGGCCAAACACATCACTGTGTACCAGTTCTAGAATCCCATTTTCCCTTGTAACTCCAGATGGGAACCTCACTCGACTTTGTTTTCTATATATGCAATGTTCCCAAAAGTCGATTTATAAACCACATTCAGGAAAAACTTCGACCATACCTTTTCCTTGCATAACTTGAAGTCCTTTTTCTCCAATGTGTCCCATCCTCTTATGCCATATCCTGGTCGGGTCAATTTCATCATGTCTTGTCGATTCAATTTCAACGAACTTAGCTCGAGTCGAGTCGAGTCAAAATCGAGTCGATTTCAATAGAAATGATGTTGTTGCATCCATTCAAGTCGACATTCCCTAGTAGCTTGTACAAGGTACCAATCTGAACTCCCTTCATTAATACCATTGCACCTCTGACCATATTGAACGAATCCTTCTGAAACAGAGTATGCACACCTACATCACTCATCTTGCTGACATATATCAGGTTTCTTTCCAAACCCAGAATGTGAAGCACACCTGGAAGGGTTCTTTTCCTCCCATCCTGTAGTGTAAGTCAGACTCTTCCCCATATGACAATTCTAGTTATCGAGTCATCTCCCAAGAACATTTCACCTCCATCATATCTTTCATATTCACATAACCATTCTTTATGTGGTGTCATATGACAGGATGCTCTTGAGTCGATCAACCAAACATATTGATCTGACTGTGTACTAGTTGATGCCAGGTACACATCACCTCCCTTCTCTGAGGTGGTGTTTCTCTCAGTAGACTACTTCTCATTGGATCCAACACTGAATTCTATTGCCTTTGACTTACAGTCCTTTTTATAATTCCCAACTTTACCTCATTTCCAACATCTTTCGTTAAATGAGCCGGGATTTAGATCTACCCTTCAACTTAAAATTTCTACAGAAGAATCTACCTTTATCTCTGTCTACTGATCGACCTCTCACCACAAGAGCATCTTTGGTCAATCCTTCCATGTTCTTCCAACAATAGATTAACAACCACTTCCTCTAGCGCTAGTGTGGTTGTATTACTCACAATAGCCATGACTAAGTTATTCCAAGGGTTTGAAAAAAGACATAATAGGATGATACACTTATCCTCATCAATGATCTTAATATCCATAGACGATAACTGTCTCAACACATCATTAAACACATCTAAATGCTCAGTCACCAAACTTCCATCACTCATTCTGAGAAGATATAGTTTCTTTATGGGAAACAACTTATTTACGAGAGATTTCGACTGGTATAAGCTTCCCAGCTTGTCCCATAGTTTCTTGGCGAAATATTCACCCAAGACATTCAACAACATTGAATCTGCAAGACAAATATGAATCGTACTTCTTTCTCTTATTTTGAGTTTATCTCATTCTTCCATCAACATACCTGTCAACTAGTTACCTGGATAGACCATTGTCCATTGTTCTTGATCTACAAGAATATATTCCATTTTAAGCTTCCAAAGCTCAAAATTCTAGCCATTGAATTTTTCTATCTCTATTCTGGAACTGCTTGCCATTCTTTACCATTATCTTTACCATAATATTTACCACAATTTATGACTTACGAATCTTACTGTACCTAGGGTTTAGTTCTCAGATTCAAGATTTGCAAATCAAGATTTGATATACTCACCAAATCATAACACCACTCTGATAACTCACTTGTCAGGGTAGACCTAAACTCTGATACCACATGTAAGGAAATGAAAGACACTTCCACACTAATCCTAGTAGAAGATAAGAAGGATTTAATCAAGAATGAAAATGACACAAGAAATCACACAGTACATCGATATTTTACCCTGAAAACCATTAACCGGGAAAACCATCATTCCTTTGAGCGTTCTGCTCTCTTGTTGTCTTATTCAATCAAAATAAAAGGTTACATGTCTAACCTTGGTCCACACCTAAGACACAATCAACATCATACTCTCTTTCCTATGCAAGAACAACCTTGTAGCCAATTCGGATTACAAATACTTAACCAACAACTTACGATTTACACATGCATTAGCATTTATAGCCTTACAACACACCTATTTATAGGATTTACAACATGAAAACCCTAAATATTGGCTCCCAAAAATGGTTTCAGATCCATGCATATCATTGGATAAAAATCCCGCAAATCCTAGGATTCTGTTATAGTCGACTCGAAGTCGGGTTTACCAGTTGGCCTTTATTCAGTCTCTAGTCGGTCGTCTCACACCCGCACTTCAACCTCTTATCAGTTGATTTTCCATTGATATCTTTGACTTCGACTTTACCCAGTCAAATCCCTCCACCTTTGAATTTTTGTTGATCCACCTCGACTTTTACATGTTGTTGATCCACCTTGACCTTTGACCGTGAGTCGATTCACCTTGACTATAATTTCACTGCAAAGAACATAAAAAACCAACACAAAAGTATGGATCATTCAAAAATGAAGTGAGGATACTTCTACCTCACTTGTTGATCCAAGAGGATCTCCACACAAGGAATCATTACTTTTCACACCATGGAGAAGATCATTAAAATATTAATTGATGGTAGGTGGCAAAGAATCATTAATACTCATGAATGATTTATTTAAAATGTAAAAATGATTAATAATTTAAGTGAGTGAGAAAATCATGTATTTTTCATGCAAATTTGAAAAATGATTAATTCTTGAAGTGATTTTGAGAATCTCATGTATTATTCATTTAATTGTAAAAATGGGAAATTAGTTTTGTGAGAGAATCCAACTCACAAATTAGTTTCCTAATTTTAAGGGGAAATTAGTTTCCTAGTTTTAAGGGGGAAGTTGAAGTCTCATGAGTTGGTTTGGACTCTTCCTCACTTTACCACAAGTGGTTTTCTAGTCTCAAGGAGGAATTTAAGGGTCTCATGAGTTGGTTGAGATACTTTATCATTTTTTTCCTTGAGTAGTTATTAGATCCTAAATTTGTGGATCTTGTCTCTTTGAGTTATGGAGTTAAGGGAAACTATATAAAATCCTTATGAAAAATCCAGGTTTCATATTTGGATGAATCCTTTATGTATAATTCCTTGGTGGAGAGAGAGCTCAAATGTGGTCCTTCTGGTGTCTGAAGAAATGTCACTTATGTGAGAGCCTTAAGTTCTCTTTGTGTAAGAGAAGGTTTCTCTGGGTTTTATTCTTGTAAGGAGCAAGTGCCACATTTTGTGAGAAGGTTTCAACCCTTTGGAAAGGACAATAAAGTGATTCATATTTTAAGTAGACCCGGAGATGTATCCAAAAGGTTTTGGTGAACTTCGTTAAAAACTCGGTGATCCGGGTGGATATTGGTGGCCACCCACCTATTCCAACAGGCTCCTCTTGTCCATTTTTAGTTCAACATGTTCTTATGTAATTCTTTGTAATTGTGGGTTCTACACTTCTGGGGATATTTGAATCCCTACACATCTTCTAGGTGGATACTGGTGGCCTCTCACCTAATCCAACTGGCTTATTTTTTATTTTTTCATGTCAACACATCTTGTTGTACTTCTAGGGCTGTTTTGGAGGCCTAAACAATTTGTTTTTTGGCTCGCCACAATCAAACTGTAGACAGAGTCAGATTTTGATAGTGTAATGTGTATCTCTCTGAAATATCTTTCCAACAGGCTATCACGTGCCTAAAATGGAGGTCGTGTGCGAAAGTTACGACCCCAGGAAGTTGAGGTACCAACTTACCCATAGGGGCCCATGTGACTTTTGGGGTTTCACCTCCCAGGGTTAGGTTTTTGGATGTCTAGGGTTTTGGAATTCATGAGTAATATCAAAAAGGCATCTAGAGCCTCATTGCAATCATTATGTTCATAAGGATGGGCATAACAACCACATATATTCTCAGAGATAACTACCACCATTCGAGCAAGTGTTTAAATTTTGCAGTTTTACAGTTTCAACCTATTTCATTTATTCAATAGAAGATATTGTTCACTGGATATCTGTGTTATTCTTCATATCTCTGTGATATTCTTCATATCTCTATGTTTATTGTATTTATTCTATTAATCAGTTTGTTCTGCTCCTAAATCTGGATCAGTGGTATCATAGCGGTCTACTCTTCAATTATTTTTCTTCATGCATGTCCCCGACAAGATATGGGTACAATAAGTTGGGACTCGAACCAATTGATTCGTTGCAATATCGGTCGTGCCGAGCCCGACAACAACTCATGGGGGACGAAAAGAACTGTGATGGAGCAAGAGATCACATTAAAATGTTGCTTGAGGAAGCCCTCACGAGACAAAGATCAAAATGATGGACAACTTTGCGCAGATCCTTCAACGACTGCCCACAGGAGAAGAATCTTCATCAAACGACCATGCAACCCCCTTTAAAGTATAGGTAAATTTTGATATTCCATTATTTTAAGGATTGATAGATGTGGATGTTGTAGATAAATGGTTGAATCAGCTCGAAGGGTATTATTTGGTCCACAATTTTTTTGATAGGGAAAAGATTATTTTTTCACTCCTCAAGGCCGTCCCCCATGTTAAGGACTGGTGGGATACTTACTCTGAGAAAAGGGCTGTAGAGGAAGCCATAATATTTTTGGTGGCCTCTACATGGGATTCCTTCTAGGATGCCTTTAAAGAACAATACTACCCTTTTGGAAGCTATGAGGACCAGTACACCAGATGGACCACCCTGCTTCAAGAAAGGGACCAGACAGTACCAGATTTCACCAATATTTTCCATACCCTGTGCACCAAATTGGGTATCCAAGACTTTGAGAATCATTTGGTGCTCAAATACTGTGGTTGTTTGCATAGATACATTCAAATAGAAATGGAGTTTCTAGACATCACCTCATTGGGCACGACTAATAGATACGTTGTTAAGATCGAGCAAAAAATTAAGCAGAAGAGGAGAGAGTTTGGATCTGCAAACTCCTCACAGCTGAAGCAGGGCAAAGGTGGACACAACTCACACAACAAGGGATTGTGTCGAGATGGTCTCTCTCAGGACAACCAGTCTAAGCCGCAACACTAGAAGGGAAATGAGAAGATGAAGAAGGACATGGGAAATGGTGTGAGTACCATAAAAGCCCTTGGCACAACCCTGAAGAATGTCACTCCAAGCAGTCACTTATGGCTGAGATGAAAGCTCTTGAGTCAGAGGCTGATTCTAATTCCAAATCAAATCTGTAAGGAGGGAATCATATTATTGATGCTGAACCTAGTGCCACTTTTGCTGCCACCAAAGTTCGGCCAAGCAAAGAAAAAGAACTAGAGGAAGGGGAACACCTCTTTCACTCACATATGTGGGTAAAGGGGGCTCCACTTCATTTCATTGTCGATAGCAAAATTCATAAGAACCTGATTTCAGCAGACGTCTTCAAGCGACTAGACCTGCCAATGACACCACACCTGCAACCCTACACCATTGGATGGCTTTGCCAAGGAAAAGATCTCCGTGTCAGCTAACAATGTCGTCTTCCCTACGACATCAAGCCTTTCAAATATGAGGTATTGTGTAATATTAATCCCCTTGAATTTTATGATGTTATTTTAGAACAACCATATTTGTGGAAGCGTCATGTTGTGTATGATTCTAGACCCCATAGTGTTATTATTACTTTGGGTAGACAATTGTACAGGATACTAGAGGTAGCGCCGCCTACCTCTATTTCCTTAATATCTGCTAAGAAATGCACTAGTAAGGTCATTTCACAGACCAGGAAGTTCATCTTCTTTGTGATCCGTGCTCATAGTAAGCATAAGGTCATTGCCAAATCCATGGCCTCTACATAGATCCTCTCTTTGCAGTAGAAGTAAGTGGATGAGATCGTGGAATAATACAGATACATCTTCTCCTCACCCACCAGGGTATCGATGCACTTCCAAGTCAAGCATCCAATTTATCTGACCCCCGATGCACCTCTACCTAATGGACTAGTCTATCGTTGTTCAATGATGGAAAATGATGAAATCATGCATCAAATCCAAGAGATTCTTCAAAAGGGGCACATCAGACCTAACTCCTCCCCTTGCGGAAGCCCGATTGTATTTGTGTAGAAGAAGGATGAGACTTGGAGACTCTGCATTGATTACAGAGCCTTAAAAAAAATCATAGTCAGGAACCGGTACCCAATTCCCAGGATTGATGACCTTCTTGACCAACTCAAGGGGGAAAAGTTCTTCAACAAGATTGACCTAAAGTCTAGCTACCACCAGGTTCCCATCAAACCAACTAATGTATGGAAGACAACCTTCAAATTTAAAGAAGGTCTCTTTGAATGGCTGGTCATGCCCTTTGGCTTAACAAATGCACCAACCACTTTCATGAGGTTGATGGATGATGTATTGAGACCCTTCACCAAATCCTTTATGGTGGTATATTTGGATGACATCCTCATCTTCAATAGAACTTGGGAAGAGCACATGCGGCATATTCAACAGGTTTTGAGTACTCTGCGGCAGCACAAGCTATATGCCAACTTGGAAAAATGATCTTTTGGCATGAACAGGGTCCAATAATTGGCCTACATTGTTGATAAGAATGGGGTACATGTTGATCCAAATAAGATCCAAGTAATCTATGACTGGCCAACCCTGACCACACTAACTGATTTTCAGAGCTTCTTGGGACTGGCCAAATTCTACCCATGGTTCATGTTGGGATTCTCCCATATTGCTTGGGCCCTCAGCCAGGTGACCAAGGGCGGTGGCAAGGAAAATTTCGGGTGGGGGAAGGAACAAAAATGAACATTCGATGATCTAAAGCATCGCTTGTGCTCAAATCTAGTATTGTCCTTGCTTGATCTGCAACAACCGTTCGAGATTGAGATTGATGCATCTGACTATGTTGTAGGTGCAGTTCTCACTCATCATGGTCATCCAGTGGCATACCATAGTGAGACACTCTCAGATACTGTCCGGAAATACCCCAGCTATGACAACGAAATGTAGTCCATTGTACAAACCTGTCGTCAATGGAAAAAATGTTGGTTGTGGAGCCTGATTATCTTCATGATTCAGAGGTCTTGTGTTTTTCAACCATGTTTATACCCCATGAAGACTTTACATCCTAGAAGTATGTAAACTCTTCCACCCGAGGGAGTGCAGAGGGTGGGTACCCCCTCTGTGGGGTCCGGGGGGTTCAAGGGAGAAGCCCCTGAAGGAAAAATTTCCTTGTAAATGTATATTGTAATTTCATTGTAAATTTGGACCATTCATAATAAGGTCACAGATTTAACGGTAGAAATTATGTTATGGTTTTTTTCCCTAGAAGGCAACTCTCTTTTGTGAGGGAAATGTATTGTGGCTAATCATGATAGTGAATATTGTATTCTGAGAGAAGAGACTGTGAGATAAAGAAGAGGAAGTTGCAATAGGTTTGTTGTAGGTTGTATCCCTTCATATGTTGGATAATAATAAAGAAACGACCTGGAAATTTCTCTGGTGGACGTAGCCCACACTGGGTGAACCACGTAAATCTTTGTCTTTATTGTATTGTGTATCTTCTGTGTTTTGTTTCCGCATTTGTTTTATCTATTTCTCCACGGTCCCATTTTTATAACAACTGGTATTAGAGCCAAAGGTAACTCACAGGAAAAGAGGGTTCCTGGTTCGAGTGGGAGCAATGTCGAAAGATGGAAATTTTAGGGTCAAGAAATTTAATGACCAAAAATACCAGTTATGGAAGATGAAGATGGAATATTATTTATATCAGAAGGATCTATTCCTACCATTGGGCGGAGTAGAAAAGAAGACGATGTCTATGAAGGACGAATGATGGGAGATTGTTGACAGAAAGGCTCTAGGAATGATACGGTTGAGCTTGGCAGTATCGGTGGCTTTCAATATTTCGAAAGAAAAGACAATGAAGGATCTAATGGATGCGTTGGCTAAACTATATGAAAAACACTCGGTGTCCAATAAGGTATTTCTAATGAAGATATTATTTAATATGAAGATGTCAGAAGGTGGGTCTGTTGTAGATCATTTAAATGAATTTAATATGGTTACTAATCAACTAATTTCTATAAAAGTGGACTTTGATGATGAGGTTAGGGATCTTCTAATCTTATGCTCATTGCCAGAAAGCTGGAACGACTTGGTCATGGCTATAAGTAACTCTGTCTCTGGTTCAAATACTTTAAAATTTGATGATGTTGTTGGCGTTATCCTTAGTGAGGAAATGCGAAGGAAAATCACAAGTGAGACATCAGGTAATGTGTTGAACATGGAGAAAAAGGGAAGACAAAAGGATAGAGGAAAGGGCTCAGGGAACCGCGAGAATTCTAGGAAGGGAAGATCCAAATCCAGACTTGGAAAGATAGAGTGTTGGAATTGTGGGAAGAAAGGACATATGAAGAAAGACTGCAGAGCTCCAAAGAAACAAAGAGATGGAC
>JASDQU010323184.1:1591-12982 GCA_032191745.1 Picea mariana
ACTTTATCAAGAAAAGCCTCATACTCTGTTATATTGTTAGTAGTTTTGAAATCAAGCTTAAAAGACAAATGCATAGCCTCTTTCGAAGGAGAAATCAAAACTACACCTGCACCTACTGAGTCTTTGGTACTGGCACCATCAAAGAACATGGTCCACATGGGAGTACTCTCTCCATCAATCTGCTGATAAGTAGGCTTTGTGAGCTGCAAAGGAGCTGGTTGAGAATCATCTATTTGCAAAATGCATGATCCAAAGTCTGTGTCTAAAGCATAAATGGGATGGTTTACATAATTTTTTCCATCACTAATGATGTAGGCAAGTTGATTCTCTCTGTAAAGTCTCTTTATCTCTCCTCCAAACACCGGGACTGTGGCATATGAAAGATCCATCTGCAAGGTAGCCCCCATCCTTTTGCTCCATGAATGCAACAAGAGGAGGTTGAACTTGGGTGGGATATCAACCACTACAACATCCATTACCATACTTCTCATGGGTAGCTAGGCAAGGTTTATAAAAGGGTGTTTTATGAGGCCGAGGCATATGACTTTCCTAGAGTCAAAAGAGAATAGATCATGATAAGGTTTTGTGACATCAAGCCCAAGTTCATCCATCACTGCTTTAGGCATAACATTTTGTGACGCTCCTGAGTCAAGTAAGAAGTTTTGAAGGATCTTGTCATGGATATTTAGGGATATGTAGAAGGGTGGACAAGAGTCGTCTCAATATTCTACCATAGGTCCTATAGTCACTGTGGGCTTGTCATCTTGAAGGTTTACATAATCAGCAGTTGGAGAAGTCTTTGGTTGAAGGGACTTCAGGATAGCAGACTTGAAAATGTCATTCTTCATAATTTCAGTCAATGGCATAGGTATTTTTAGTTTCTGAATTTCTGATTCGAAATTAAAAAAGTATGATAATCTATTGGAAGGTTTTAACTCGTTAGGAGGAGCTCTGAGGGTGACTTGTTCTTTGGCTTGGGGATGCAATTGATTTTGTTGTTGTTTTACAGGAGTGGAAGTCTACTTTACAGGAGCTATAGGTTGCTTGACAACAACTTCTTTCTTTTTCCCGGGCACAACAAGCAATGGCTTTGGAGCAGCAGTCTTAGATCTTAAATTGTAACCTGGCTGATCATCTGTCTGATAAAAAGATTCTTCAATGCTTGCCTCATGAATCTGCTTGTCAATTTGGGATTCCTCATAATCTACTTGTGTCAAAAAGGAGGAATCATTTTCATCCCCAAAGCAATTGATGTCATCCTCTTCTTCAACCTCGTCATGAGATAGCTCATGTTCTTCTTCTAGCATTTCATTTTGGAAGGGGGCCCTGATTCTTTGGTCATCAGCTGCATTCTTGTCTCTCTGAAGGATCTGAACCTGCTGGTTCCTTCTGTAAGGGAATGCATTGGGATTCCTGGGAGCATAAGCACTAGGCTCTTTACTTCTTGCTGGTTGTTGACTCTGAATTTTCAATTTTGACATTTCCGAGGTCAATCTATCTAACATCTTGGCCATATTTTCCATTTTGGTATTTGAAGAAGAAGGAGGATCAGCAGATGACTTCTTTCTCTCAAATTTTCCTTTAAGTTTCTGAGATGCCATAATGTTAGATTCAACCTCAAGAGCAGCATCTTGCATTAAAGCGAGTGTGGTTGATCTTCTTTCTCTAAGGATTAAGCAAAATTTCGGATCAAAGGCAGAAGAGTAAGTGATCTTTGTTGATGCATCAGTCGACTTGATCTCTGTAGGAATCTTGCCGAACATATTATTAAATCTTTTGGTGAAGTCTAAGACTGATTCCCCATTTTCTCTTCTTAGATTTCCAAATTCAGAAATGTAATACAAGATATCTCTTCTTTCTCCCCAGTGTTTCAAAAATACCTCGTCTAACTGCTCAATGCCTGCCACTGAATTTGCTGGTAGTTCCTTGAACCACTTCCTGGCTTGGCCATCCAAGCTCTACACAAAAATTCTGGTCCAAACATCTTCCTCCGAAATGTTAATGTTCTCAACATAAGCATAGAAATATTCTATATGTTCTTCAGCAGTATAATCCTTGGATCCGGTAAACTTCGGCATATATTTCTGATAATCTCCTTTCGGCATGGCTGATAAGGGATTGGGAAACACAAGAGGGGCATACCTATTGGCTAAGATTTGTTCCATCTTTTTCAAAGGGATAGCCATGGAAATATTGGGGGTTGATGCAGAGGAAGAATCTTCAGAAGATGATGGCTGAGATAGGATAGGTGAGACTATGGACAATGGTTGTCTAACTTCACTAAGGAAAGAAGGAGAAGCACTGGTAGGATGACTACCCTGGGAGATATTTTCTGAATAAGGTGGAAAATAAGAATCTCTGTAAAACTGACTGAGCAGTAAGGCCAATTTTTCATCACCCTTAGAGGAAATATCTTGTAAAATATCTTCAAGAATGGGCAGACTAGTATGAGTATGGAAAAAAACCTCTATAGGCTTAGTTGGTGAAGAATTCAATGAAGAGGAAGAGTCCTTTTCTTGGAGGGATTCTACAACTTCTTCTCTTAAATTGGATATGGTAACATGCTCAGAAATAGAATCTATAACATCAGAGGAAATTGAAGGCTCATCACCCTTCAATCTTTCTGACACAATCTCAATTTTCTGAGAACTAAAAGTTTCAGCAGAAGGGGATTCGACAAGAGGTTCTTTAGATGAAAAAGAAGAAGTGTTTCTTGAAATACCTGGATTAGATGCTCTTTCATATATGGAAGTTTGTCTTTGCAAAGATTTTCCACTTCTGATGATCTTCTCAGGATTTGGAACTAGTGCTACCAGTGGTCTTTCTTGGTTTGCTCTGGTATGAGCCCTTCTCGGAGCCACTTCATTCCAATTGAGTCACCAGATAGATGGTTACAACCCAAAATGTGTCCAAACTTTTTCTATCATCAAAGTTGGATCTTGTCGTCTCCCAAGGAAGATGAGCTTCAATCTCCTCTCCCCAGCAATGACGCCAATTTGTTATCACTCTAGGAAAATCTCCTAGGTTGTATCTCAGAGATGCCTGGCAACTTAACCTTTTTGAAACTATTTTCTCAATAATGGGTGTGGGTTTGGATCAAGATGAATATCTTAATCACTAGATTGTATCTTTAAGATAGTCTAGCTATATTCATGCAATACAAGGCCTTCAGGACCTATTATCAAATAAGTTTGTAAATCAAAAGGATAAGAAAACCAATGAGTTAACCAGAACATACATAGACAATATATATATGATGGGTCAACAAACTAGCCAAGGATGCTTATGATTCTTGCTTAACAGTCAAAAGTAAGATGACAGTTACCATGGGACCATTAAACATAGACAAAAGAATGATTTCAACTCATATGCATAGACAAAGATGAAGGAGAGTCTGACAATAACAAATGAAAGAATCTTGTAGGCTTAATATATTAAAGAAAGTGTCTTTTTACAATAATAGTGGATTATAGAACTCAAAATTGAACCCTGTGTTCATCAAATGTTCTTGGCTTTATAGCCTTTTACAAACAGTTTCCAAATCCTGGATTACTGGATCGAATTTTGCCAAAAATAGAAAATCAATAACTGGCCCAAGAAAGTAGATAAAGATCCTATAAACTAGATCAATTCAAATTCTCGACTGATCTTTATGTTCTTCAGATTCTTGGCAGATGTAGTGAGCCTTCCGAGGCTGCTGTATCTCATGTGATATGGGAGGAGTCGAACATGACACCTGTTGACTGTCAAATAGTCTTATATCCTTGAAATTAGCTAACCATTGTTTACCTTTCTGTCTTGTAGAGCATCTCCAAAAACAAAACAAACTCTTGATAAAGATGTCATTAATTATCTTCCATCAATAAAAACCATTTTTTAGGCTTTTAAACAAGGAAAACTTCGACCTGTGTAAAAACATTAGCTTTCTTCCTTATCAGTGCTTTCGATACCTAGAGTAGATAGAATTCGGGAAGATTAGCTACAAAAAGTTCTTCTTTCGGTGGGTAATGAACAATCAATATGTTCGCCTAAGCCACCGAAACCTGAGATTATCAAAATTTCAAAAATACCCTTGTCTTAGCTCAAAAACTCCTTAGGACAGATCTTTTTAGGCTTCTGCATCTTGCTCAAAATTTGTAGGGTTACTAGCTGCCTCTGGTTCATTGCACTGAACTGCCACCTCTGCAAGGGTTTCAAGCAAAGCATGTGTTTGAGCCTGGTGTTTTGAAGACATGGATTTTTTCCTCAAAGCCCTGACCTTTTTCTTCAAACCCTGAGCTACTCTCCATAAGTTGTTGTATTTTTTTACAATCTTGTCCTTCTTTTTCTTCTCCTTTATGCTTTCATGAGCTAATCTTTCCAAAGCTGAGTTGCTTTCTGCAAAGTTTTTTGAGAGAGTTTCATACCTGGTTTTTATTACCCTTTCTAGCACTTCTTGCTCGGCTAGATTCTTCTTAAGTTTCTTGATTTCTTTTGATTTACTCTACTTCACTTGTTTGCTAGATGAAGCATCTGCAATTTTTGGTTCTTGTTCTTCTTGAGGTGTAGGTGATGGAAGGTTCTCATAACTTGCAGTGTATATATCCACAAAAACAGAATTTTCACACCCTGTGGTAACTGAATCTTCATGCCCTGTTTCAATCTAGTGCTCTTCATCCTCTGATTCTATGTAAGGAATATTAAGAATGTTTTTATTCACTGGGGATTCTTTGGCCTTTTCTTCTTCACTGTTGAAATTTAATTCCTTCTTAGTTTTGCCAAGCTTAGAGGAAGGAGAGGGTTGATTGACTGGGGCTGGAGAGATAGCTCTCCTCCTCCTCTTTCCACTTCTGGGAGTGGAAGACTACTTGGAATGAGGACTCTTTTTTCCCTTTGGATGAAACTCAGTATGGAAATAATTCTAGAATAAAAAGTAATTCCACTCTTTACCTCTTCTTTGCAACAGCTCACAAACCAAAATTTTGATTATACTATGGGGGATAATCTACTTGCAACTTGATTAGGTTTGGCCTTAACTTGATGAACCATCTTGGATAAGCTTCGATGGAGGAAATAGGGCAGATTGAGTGTGTTTCTACCAGTCAAATTGTTTATAAGTTTAAAATGGTAAATCACCACCCTGTTGTATCGCCCTTCACAAGTTATATAAACCATTATGGATTTTAATAACTACTGCCATTTCTCTTCAAGGAAATATACAGGAATATCTTTCTTCCATATCAAACCCTTGTGTTCTCATTTTAAATAAGTCCTGAATTCAACATTCTTAATAAAAATAGTTTTAAACCATTTCTCTCCAGTCGTGGGAAGTTCTATCACTTCGGCTATGAGGGCTTCATCCATCTTGAATTCATCACAACCAATGATTGCTTTCTTTCCATCGAAATTGAGGGCAAACGCCTCTGCCACCTGCTGATGAGAACTCTGTAATTTTTTGCAAAAATTGTAACACCCTACATCCTTGAACATTTGACATACCTCCCCATGTGCTTCCATGTAACCGATGTCATTGAGCTCCTTCCTCAGGGTTGATGTTCCTTTCTTCATTTGCCACAATGTTTTCGCACACCTGTGATCGAAGGAGCAGATTTCGGGGGAGATTTACACCGCGTAAACTTAGCAAAAATCGGCTCGGCTGTGATAGAAATGAGGTAACTGGCGTGAGCTTTAGAACATGACACTAATTACAAGGGGTGCGGAAAAATGGTTGATGATTTACAACAGTCATGGCAGATAACTGAAATAAATGGAGGGTATGTAAGCACATGGATTAATGATATAACGATCTGGAAAGATTCACTTATATCACAAATGGATTAGCTTCCGATCATGAACGGTTCTTTCTCTAGTCTTTTCGGCAGCTTGTTCAATCATAGAAACGTCGAACCCATCGGTTGAAATGTGTGATAGGATGTGTTGGGTCTTTCCCCGCTTCAACAATTTCGGTGGCTAAAATGGCCCTGGATTCCTTTCTTTAAGCTTCTGGAAGTTAAGGCTTTCAGTGGCTAATGAACAATCGAAATGTTCACCTAAGCCACTAAAACCTGATATTTGAATTAGATCAAATAAAAACTAAACAAACTTTTATTTAAACTTGATTACATGCGTAAAGCTTTGAGAAATGAACTTTTAAAAATTTTAAAAGTGCCTTTTTAAAAGACTTATTATCACCTAAAATGCAAAATCTCAATTGATTTATTTGAGGAGATAACAATAATAACCATTGAACCGCAACCACCATCTTACAAAAAACCCTAACCTAGACCTCCCATGTTCTTATTTACACTATTTTACAGGATTATAGTCGTTACAATCTTTGTCAAAAACCCTAACCCTATCATCTTTAGGCTTGCATACCTTCTCACCTTGCATGTTTGTCCTATTTCATGATTCTTTTCCTCATGCATGCTAATTTTCCTCATGTGTGCTGCTTTTCCTCATGCGTGCTTCTTTTCATCATCCATGGTACTTTTCCTTCTAGTTTTTCTTCTCCAAAATTAGGCCTATGCTCAAAATAGACTTGCTTTTCAAAATAGTCATGTGCCCAACATGCCCCTAACACTAACATGTGGCTCATCCCAAGCCACTCAGGTGGTGTGCGCTCCCTAAATATCCTCTACCAAGCTGTGGAATTTCCCTTCTAGTTCTTCCCCTTTTACTCTCCCTTGAGTAGATTTCTCTATGAGATCTTCTACCCTCTATGATATGATGTGCTCCTTGAAAGATTATGCGCTCTCAACATGACTCTCAACCATTTTCGTCTTTTTCTTTTCTATTTTTGCAATAATTTGCATTGTTTTCTCTTGGAGAGCTTCTAACTGGGATAGCCTTTCCTGCTTGTTATTCTACCCAGTCTTTAGTTTTGTTTGTAGGGTCTTCATCTCCTGTGTGCCCTTCACTCGATCTATGATGATCATGGGATTTTTCCTCTACTTCAGATCTTGTGTTGCAGTGTTGATTACCTCCTCTTGTTGATCTATTTTATGGACCCTGTCGTCTTCTTCCATCATTTTCCATAGTTGTGTGGTCTTGTCAAACAGTTGTGTGACCTTTTTAGCTTGTTTCTTCATCACATCCACTTGTAGGGATTCTTGTTATTCCCTTTCATCCAGAACTTTCAGAGGATTAGTTGGGGTTAATTTTTCTTTAATATCCTAGATATCCTTCTTGTAGTTCTCAAGCATCTGTGTTATCATTTGGATATATTATTCCGCATTTATCATGGTTGCTTGCACATTGTCTGGAATCCTTGTAAAAAATTCTTCCAGCTTCTTCTCTAACTTATCTATGCATTGTTTCTCCTCTTTTGTCTCGAGATTTACCTACTTGACTACCAGTTCTAGGGAATCCTTGCCATTCCTAGTTTCCTTCAATTCCACCACATCTATCCTTGTGCACGATTTCACTTCTTGTGAGACACTGACTTGCAGTTTGTACAATGCCTTTATTGGTATCTTTGCTAGTACCAACTCTACCCATGTCAGATATTTAAGTGGTGTCTGGGCTATTTCCTTCTCCATCTGCAACATATATGATGTTACTTGAAAGCTTGGACTCGCCTATGCCATGGTATCGATGGTGTCTTCTTCATTTGGTGTAGTCCTTTATTCTTCTTCTGTTAGTGAGGGGATGGGTTATGCTCCTCTTTCATGCCCTTGTGTTTCTTGTATTTTTTTTAGGACGTGCCTGATATTGACCAACACATTATGTATCCTTCCTCTTTTGTGTTCAGCCTCTTCAAAATCCTATGTTGTGTGATATTGTACTCTCTCTACGACAAGATCAGAATCTAATGAATTCGAATCTACCTCAAGAATGTGGCCTCTCATATCATATTGTTTTCCAAAGAGACCTTCCAATGTTTGGTTATTTTATCTTTATATGTTTGTTTGATATTTGAATCATCTTCTTAATTTTTTTTCTTTTTCTTGTGAGGACATTTGTTAGCAAAATGACCAATACCATGACAATTAAAACAAATTGATGGAAGCTTACCTTTATATCTTTTGTTGGTTCCCTTTCTCAATCTTCTGAAAAAATCAGCCACTTATTCATCGTCTTCTGAGATTTCATTGATGTTTCTATATTTCTTTTCCTTTTTCTTTTCCTTTTTCTTTGACTTCTTGTATGCTTTGAATGATGCTTCTTTTATACCAGGATTTTTCTATTGAGTTCTCATTTCATAGGTTGTGAAGAATCGATGTAGTTCATACATGCTTTTTGAGTCTAGATCTACTCTTTCTTCTAGTGATAAGATTTTAGAATCAAATATCATTGGAAGAGATCATAGTACCGTTTGAATAACTATAGATTCATCAACTTCTTCTCCCAATCCTATGATTACATTCACTATTTCATCAACTCATAAGAATTAAGTTGCAATATTCTCATCTTCCTTGATCTTTAGTTGTTCAAATTGACCCTTGTAAGTTTGAAGCTTTGTTACCTTGACTTTTTCATCTCCTTCATAAATATTCTGAAGTTTGTCCCTAATCTCTTTAGCAGAGCTACAATGCATAACTTTGGTATATACTGAATCACACAGACCGTTTAAAAGTTCATTTGTGGCTTTTGAATTATTTAGATAGATTTATTTTTGTTTTCATCTATTGGTGGTAATGTTGGTTCCTTGTATCCATCTATAACTGATTTCCAAACTTCAAATCCATGTGCATGTACATTTGTTTCCATCCTTCTACTACTCCATAATGCATAGTTTTTTCCATCAAACTATGGTATTCCATTTTTATACATATTTTTTCTCTCCGTGATCTACCTTTCAGTGGTTAAACTGATTTCTAAAGGAACCTTCTTTGATACCAATTGTTGGATTACTAAGAGGGGGGTGAATCAGTAATAGAGAAATTTAATCCTTTTTAACTGTAGCATGCAAGTGTTATTTATATTTATGATACATATAGCATTATCATCCAATAAGTGAAGAGTAAATAAACCATGAAGAATGAACAATCATACACATACATAGTACACCAATATTTTTACATGGAAACCTAATGCGGGATACAACCATAGAATGTTTTTTCTTATATGTCTTTAAGAATTGCATTCATTGGAAGCACCAACTTCCTATGTTATCCAACTGCAACTGGAAGGAGGCTCTGACCCCCTATATTTTCAGGATACAACCTGAGGGAAGCTACAACTCCCTAATTATTTGGCTACAACTAGAAGGAGGCTACAACCCCCTATGTTATAGGGCTACAACCAAAAGGTGGATACAACCAACTATCCTTGTCTCATCCTGCCTCCCTTAAATATAAGTAAGATCATGAAACTATTGTCACACTGTCACTGTGAGATATACCACTGTAAACCTATACCAACCTGTACCAATGACTTGTAGCCAACCTATTCTACTTCCCTGTAATCAACCTAAACCTGTACTCAACATGTACCAACCAAAACCAACAGATATGTGACCTATATATTTTGCAATGCACATATGTACATGTCCTATCTATATTGTAGCTCGCGTATGTACGCGGCCTATCTGTACTGCAGCCTGAATATCCCTTTTGAAAACTAGGTTTTTCTCTCTCTAAAAAACTCTGACCCACTTCAGGATGTGTCACATCAACCTATAACCTGTCATTGTGTCCAGAATGTAATTGTGCCATGTGCATACATCCTCATATATATCCTTTAATCAAATGCATCTATATCTCTCTAGTCATGTGCCATACAAGTGTGTATAATCATGAACAAGTATAATATCCCTCACATGAGCTAGACATCAAGACCTTACTAATAAATAACCTCTCAATACATCAACCTCTTCACAAATGCAACCTCTCAACCATGTACCACAAAACCCGTTAATCATATGCCAAGAAATACAACATGTTCCTTAACACTAATAAAATGTATCAATGATAAATATTGATTATACCAGCACTGTATTTCCACAGATATGACTTATACAGAAGGTCCCATGCCACCACTCATCTCTCTAGGGAAAATCCTCAAACCCCTACAACCATTTCTCATGTAGACAACAAAATCCAACTACTCATAGAAATAAGACATACCTTTTGAACCAGTAGATAGATGTAATGTACATGATCACTGTAGACCTTCCTGAGAGATTGCTTTCAGACTCTAAAGACCTGACATCTTCATCTTATAAATTTTATAGGGATTTTCCCTCATGTACACACCCTATTATACTGCTATCCCACATACATATGCGCTCTTCTCCATTGTAGCTCATGTACATCTCAAAAACTAGGGTTTTTTGAGTATTTTCTGTAATTCTGAAACTTTTGTTATCAACCCTTTGTGTTACCTCAGACTTGTGCAAATTCAAATATATCAATGAGTACCTACAATAAACCTTACACAATAATATATATTCAATGTGCTCAATAGGCGCTAATAGGAGAGCCTTTCTCTTTTATTTATACTTCCATTTAGCTTCCTCAAGGGGTTAGCTTAACCCAATTTCCTTCTTTTAGGGATAACCCGCTTCTAACCACTTGTCCAATTCTAACCCACTTTGCTACAATGAGCAAGTTCTCCACTTCTATTTGCAACTTAATTATTTTCTTATTGCAACAAATTAACCCATGATTAACTCCTAGTTTCACTCACTTGACTAGTCAACTTCTTCAAGGAGCTTCTAGAATCATTTTAACTTATTTGACCTTCTAGATAACTCATGAGGGTTCTCCAACTTCACATGGTCATAAATCTCTAACTATGAGGAGTTATGTAGAGTTCCACATATCACCATAAATAACATGACATGTACTATCCATATAGAATACTATTACCTGCAAATATATTAATTTTCATACCATTATACAACAATCAAACTGAAGTCCCTTAACTATACTGTTGGGGCTATTGAAATTTTCTACCGGAGTTGATTCAAAGGCTGACATCAATGAAGACCAACCCAATTAATCAACATATTGTGCATATTAAATCAAAGTATGTATGGGCTAAAACAAGATCCAAGGCAATTGCAATGGTATTTAAAATTTGGTTAATTTATGGATGAACAAAAAATCTCAAGATGCTCTATCATAAAGAAACACCTAGAGGCATAGGCATCTTGTAGAGTGAAAGTATATCCCCTTACAAACCAAATTATTTCAAATGAAATGGTTTGTAATAAGTCAACTTACATTAACTAAACTATCCTCATTACTAATTGAGAACTAAATTATGATTAAAAAAATAAAATAAATAAATAAATATTTAAAATAATCAAAAACCCAACTATTTGTTCATAATCTAAGTATGAAAGTTTCCACAGTGCGACATAATCAGACAAATCAGACCCAATTCTTGGCCCAAGAGTGTACCATATTTCATGCTCCTATGGGAAATCCTATATAGGCCAAACTGGAAGAAACTTTAAAGCCA